>JAXQJV010000117.1:0-35696 GCA_037042255.1 Penicillium sp. PG106-07D | reverse complement strand
TGTTTGATGATGAAAAGATCAAGAAAGTCAGTGGTGAAAATGGGTACATAAACAAAGATGCCTATATTCTGTTTTATCCGAGATGGGTGCGGTGGGGTCCCCGTAGACAATGGCTGGAGACCCGATCTGTGTTCTCTTGATTTCATTTTTTGGCACTTGGCGTCTGGCCTGGTCTGGCTTTGGGTGGTTTCATTTACCTTGCACGACGAGCGACATGGACCCGTGGTGAAAGAATTTTTGACGATTTGATGACCATTGCACGATTTGATTTCGTTTTTTGACCTCTCCTCTGCATTTTGCAGACGGGCATTAGGTTCTGGGGAAACGGGGTTCATGAATTACCCTGCTCAGATGTTGCAATAAGAGGCGTCATGGGAGAGACTTTGTTCTCTATGAATACAATGGTACATATTGTACCCTAATTTGATTGCCTGGTACCCTCTCCATGCGTAGTTCTAGATCGAATACGCTTTGAGATTGTATTGCCTTGATCTCCCAGAGTAGCTGAAAGACTGAGGGACATCCTTTATCTTGTCAATTAAAGATGCACTAACTATGACATAGAGTAATGCCTCTTCCCCTAATTGTCACATCGAAAAGCCTCCAGATCTGTCAGATCATAAAAGTCCTTGCGCATGACCAACGAAACCCAAACCCGAAACACGAGCACTCTGAAGCGAGACTTTCACACATCACACAACAAACCCCCTAACGTCTCGTGCGAATGGTATCAAGAAACCCCTGAATCACCTCCGCATCCTCCACCAAATGATAAGTCCCCTTCTCATCAATCTCATGCTCCCGAAAAATCAACATCGGAATATCCTCCCCCACATCATACGAAAAGAAAGTCGACCCCATTCCAGCGGCAATAATCCCATAACCCCGCCTCGGACGTCCCCACCGCTGTCTCTTCCCGAAAATCGTATCCAGATACAGCTCCAGATGGGCCGGCCAGTCGACCGGCCCGTCGTTCTCGTCTGGCTGCCCGACGGCCGTGCGGCAGATCACGATGAGGAAGGGCTGTGTGCTATGGATGGAGGCGTTGAGGGAGTTGGCGTGGCGGTCGCGGACGTGTTGGACTTGCAGGTCGTACCAGAGGTCGCGGGAGTTGGGCCAGCCGTGTTCGCGGGGGAAACGATGTAGCCTTGGTAGGTGGGAAATTGGGTGGAGAGGACTGTGTTCCAGATGCCCAGGATGGAGGTGTTGTGGGGGTTGTTTGGTCGAGGGCTTGGCGGACGGCGATGTTGGAGAGCTGTAGCGAATCGGAAATGAGGACATGATGAGAGGATGGAGAGATGTGGGTGGATTGGGGGACCTCCGTAGGTGGATGCCATTTTGGCGTGTTGGTGGTGAGATATCGACTTCTGGGGATGTTTAGTAGTGAGACGTTGATGGGTAGGAGGTGTTGAAGTGGAATGGGGAGGGAGAAGAGGATGGAGACGTGAAGACGAGCAGATGAGGTGCCGAGATGGAGGATGGAGGAGGTGTCAAGTGAAGAAGATGGCCTGGCAGAAGTGAAGGGCTGTCTTTATACGGAAAGTGCTTGATGCCAGCATAAAGAGAAGTCGACTGGTTGCTGGTGCTGGCAACTGGAAGGTGCCATCATAGAACAGCGTCGAAGTGTTTCTAAGTGTTAACACACGCTACTAACAGTGAGTGTCTAACAGAACACATGGGAGTTGATATGATGAATTTGCATTGATACTAGCCTGTTAGCTTGCAAGGCGCCTGCGCCAAAATCTCGAAACCCGATCCGCCTGTCTATCCATTCTGAACGCCGTGTTGAAATGAAAAGGTTACCACCGCATATCACACGTCCTCGAATTCTTCTTCGTCCTCGTCGGATTCCTCGTCCTTGATGTCGAGCTCGGCCTTCACATCAGGGTCCGGCTTGATGACGGTCTCGGCGTGGGAATCTGTCTCCATTTTGATCTTCTTGATAGAAGGGCCGTCATCGACGGGTGTAGACGGGGTGCCAACGCTGGACGGGGCAGCGCTGGAGGTATCGTGCTCGCGCTTAATACCGGTAAGACCGGAAGGAGTAGGGACACTGGTAGGTCCGAGCCCCGTGGCTGGGGTTGCTGGACCACTGGGGCCGGAAATGCCAACGTCCTCAAACTCATCGTCGAAATCATCAGAGTCTTCAGCACTGCTGGCATCTTCTTGGGCCTGCAGAGCTTTCTCTCGCTCCATCTCGGCGTAGTATGCCGCAATCTTGTCGTCCGAGTCGTTCAAAGTGGGCTTTTGCTCCTCTTCAGCCTCGGGCTTGACAAACGCACCCACCTCGGTCTTGATCTGCGTAGGGACGGTAGCATCGACCGTAGAATGAGTGTGCCACACGGGCAAAGCGTTCTGCTTCTCGAGTGCGGCCTTGCGAGCGGCCTCCTCTTGCTGCTCGGCAAGACTCTTCTCTTCGCTGGAGGTGAGAGAGATCTCCAAAGCTGAGGCGTCAGTCTTCAAATTTCCGCGTGCCACATCTTGCGCCTTGGGCGGCACGGGGATGGCCGCGCGGATGGGGTGGGTTGCCTGGTTGCGGGGAACCTCAACCTTGTGGTCCCAAGCGGTGTCGAAGTCGTTAGGTGGAATTTCCACGGAGTCGATCTGCTTCAAGAGTTTGAGCATCTTGTCAAGCTGCGCCATCAGCTTGCTGTTTTTCTCATGGCCGGTTCGGTCAATGCCCTCTTCGCCTTTGAGGTCCTCGGTACGCTCGAGAATCGCCCCGCAATTTTGGCATTCAAAGCCTTCCTCGGAGACCAGGCTCAAAACGTCCAGCTCAGTCCACTCCGCCAAGCATCGTGGACACATGTATTCTTTGCGCTCTTCGCTGGGCGTGTACTGTTCCTTGATCGTCGAGGTCAACTTCGAGACCTTGTACTTGATCGCATCGATGACCGGATGGAGAGGGATGTAGTAGTATTCACGATTTACGGGACGAGTAGCTCCATCGCGGATTTCAGCGCGAGTGCTCCTGTTCGTTCATGTTCAGCCTTGAATCTCGTAAACCCAGCGAGCGGAAGCAAGCCATACACGCCAATCAACCGGTCTTCCCGAAGTCGCGCACAAAGTTTTCGCAGATCCTTCTGCTGCATGCCCATCAAGAAGGCGAGATCCTCGGCATGAAGGCTGTGACATGTCAGCTCAATGAACAATTCTCATCCGGTCACACCCCTTCAGAGAGCAACGTACACTGAATGAAGGAAGAGCGCATCGACGACCAAGATGTGGCGAGTCTCGTAGAAGGCACGAACCACGCTCCGAATGAGCGTGTTGGCGAGATCCATGCTTGCGACAGCTTCTCCGGTGGATGTGCAAGCGCAAGGGAGGGTGTGGGAGATAGCTCGAGGCTGGAGCGTGGGAAGACAGAGCTTCGGGAGGTTGGAGTTCAGGAGGCAGGAAAAATCATCATCTCTCACAGTCTCATCTCGAGGTTAGACTAGAGAGAGAAAGGGAACAAGGGCGCAGGCACGCAAGCAAGCGCAAGGCAGACGCGCCGGGTTGTAGCAGTTCAAAGACGCTTTGTAAAATCTGGCTGAGAAAGCTTCAAGTGAGGCTTTGAAGGCCTTGCTGCCTGAGGCGACACTTCTAGTTTAGCCTCAGTTATGTATCAGACTAACGCAAAGCGGACTAGTGTCCTCCCGCCATCGAAAATGTCCGCGGCCATCAGCTTCGCTGGTCGCGAACGACCTCCTGCGAAAGTCGAGTTCATGCGCGCCTCTACTCTTTGGCAGCGCAATCTTGCTGGGCTTTTATCGTCGGTCAAAGTACCAATTTCCCACAAATTCCCTCTGATTATCCGGTCACAAACTTCCGCAAGCAACTACGCTCGATCCATCCACATCGAGTCTAAAGCCGAAGCAGAGCTCACAGAACTTTTCAAACGAGTACCATGGCCGACAACACCGCGGGAGGAGCGGGCGCTGGTGGAAAGCGTAAGAACCGTAATATGGGAAGGTCAGAATGGAGGTATGTTGAATGGGGTACGAGTTATACAATCAGACCCAGCGGCTAACTAAGGAAGTCGACAAGCTCTAGACAAGAGGAAGCGCGCTGAAGAACGAGAAGCCGCAAAGCGTCGCAAGCTTGAGAATGGCGAAGAGGTCGTCAATCCCATTTACGCCACCGAGTTCTCCAAGGAAGAAATCGAGAACGAGGAGCGCCGCCCTAAGAAGAAAGTCGCACTCATGATCGGGTATTCGGGAACTGGATACTATGGCATGCAATTGTATGTGAAAGGCGTTCTGTGGTAGTGGCTATTTGAGTTGACCGTACTAACTCTCATGTTACTAGAATCGAGGACAAGCCAACAATCGAGGGCGAGCTGTTTTCGGCCCTGGTCGCAGCTGGCGCAATCTCCAAAGCCAATGCGACAGATCCCAAGAAGTCCTCCTTCATCCGCTGTGCCCGTACCGACAAGGGCGTCCACGCCGCGGGGAACGTCGTCTCGCTCAAGATGATCATCGAGGACCCAGACATTGTGCAAAAGATCAACCAGCACCTGAGTCCCCAAATTCGGCTGTGGGGATTGGAACAAACGGCTAAGAGTTTCAGCTGTTATC
The DNA here is from genome assembly GCA_037042255.1 of Penicillium sp. PG106-07D. NCBI lineage: Eukaryota > Fungi > Ascomycota > Eurotiomycetes > Eurotiales > Aspergillaceae > Penicillium > Penicillium sp. PG106-07D. Next base: position 31,137 of record JAXQJV010000117.1, on the reverse strand, counting down.
AGATGTGTGATTCTCGGGTATATGAGTATTTGCTACCAAGCCATTGTCTTCTTCCTCCCCATCCTAGTACTTATCTAGGAAAGAAGATTGTGGAGCTGGCTGAGAAGGCTGGCGATCTGGATGAAGTCAAGGCTCGACAGGAAGAGGTTGATGGTTACTGGGAGAAGGTGGACGAAGAATATATCAAGCCAATTTTGGACAGCGTTCCAGAGGATATCCGCAACATCGTCCAACAATCTCTGTTCTCTACCGACACGACTCCTGAAGATCTCGAGAACGAAGATCCGTCGACCGCGGAGGCTCCGGAGAAGCCCGCCGAAGAGACTACACAGCCCCAAGAATCTGGCGCTGACGAGCCCAAAGAAGATCAACCCTTTGTCATGGACCCTCGCCAACGGCTGATTCTTGACACCACCAAGGCTGTCAAGGCAGCCTACATCAAGGCCCGACGAGCCTATCGGGCGCCTGCATCGCGTATTGCCCGGTTACAAGAGGCTCTTGACCGATATGTGGGCACTCCGAACTTCCACAATTACACCATTCAGAAAACCTTCAAGGATCCGTCAGCCAAGCGCCACATCAAGTCATTCAACGTCAACACGACGCCTGTGGTCATCAACGGTACCGAGTGGCTTAGTCTGAAGGTCCACGGTCAGAGCTTTATGATGCACCAAATCCGCAAGATGGTCGCAATGGCGTCGCTAGTCGTTCGTTGCGGCTGCCACCCTGATCGGATCAAGGAAGCTTATGGGCCCGACCGAATTGCTATTCCCAAAGCCCCGGGACTGGGACTACTGCTTGAGCGCCCCATCTTCGACAGCTACAACGCCAAGGCTAGCACCTTGGGACGTGGTCCCGTTCATTTCGAGCGATTCACCAAGGAGATGGACGAGTTCAAGCAGCGCGAAATCTATGATCGGATCTTCCGCGAAGAGGAGGAGACTTCAGCGTAAGCTTCCCGGATTTTTATGGAAATTTAATATCTTGACTTGTACTAACATATGGCGTCGCAGATTCGGCAACTTCTTCAACCACATCGACCACTTCCAGAACAACTTCTTCCTCTATTGCACGTCTGGTGGTATTCCGGCTGCAAAGCTCGTGTCTGCTCCTACCGAAAAGGGCACTTCCAAGGAAACAAATGACAAGGCAGCGAAGGACCAGAGCGCGGCTCTGGCGCAAGTCGAATCCTCATCCGAGGACGAAGGTGACCTGCCGGATGGTGGAGAGGAAGGCAATTGATGACAACTTGCTCCTTACTGTCTGACGATGCCAAGAAAAACAATGTATATCATGTGCAAGCTCAATAGCCCATGGTAGTGACAGTAAATTAGTCACCTCATGAATTCTTCATTGCCCCAACAAAATCCATGTAGCTAAGGTACAGCCCGACAAGCTTGCACGTGAAGAAAGCTCAGGTATTAACCTTAGAGTCAAGCGGACATATAATCTTCTCCTTCAGAAGGCTTCGATCATTACGTTCCTTCAAAAGCTCTTCGGTTCACAGGAGTGATTAGATCCCCAGCAAATTCACCATCCGGCCCGACTGCCACAAGGATATTCTTCATGGCATTCATTTCAAAGTGGATCCTCGTGTCCAGAGCCCCACCCCCGATATGCGTGGTCAGAGTCACATTCTCCATGCTTGCCAGTCTGGGGGACACTTGCGGCTCATGAAAATGCACATCCAGCGCAGCAGCAGAGCTATGCCCAATCTCCAAAGCATGAACTAAAGCGTCTTCATTGAGGATTGGCCCCCGGGCAGTATTGATGATCCTGCTTCCTGGCTTCATCAATGAGAGTTATTTCACATCAATCAAGTGTCGAGTGTGCTCATTCAGGAGTGTGTGCAGAGTGGCACAGTCGGCGATCTTCAGTAAATCGCCCAAAGATTCATGATATGTGCTCCCAAATCCTGTTCCTCTTTTGGTGCGGCTCGTACAACATCGAAATAATGGATTTTCATTCCCAGAGTCATCCCAGCTTTGAAAGCAAGCTTCTTGCTGATGTTCCCGAATCCAACTATACCCAAGACATTGCCCCACGGGTTTTGAGAGATCGTCGCATGGCGGACTTGTGAACCCTAGGACAGATGATTGGGAGTCATGGATAAAGATATGGTGAGCGAACCTATGATAAAATGTCAGCGGCTTGAATATGAGACCCATAGCAAGAGGCGCGTGACAGTTACCATTTGAATGATTCCTGCTCTGTCCATTTACGCCTTTTAATTTGAGAGTTGAACCATCGTCAACCGCCGTGGGGGCGACGATGCGATACGCTGCGTTTTGAAGCGCGAGGCTCACCGGAGCATCTGCTTTAGAATTAATTCTACGATAAAAGGAGCATATAATGTGACTCCTGTAACTAACAGTCACGGCAGGCTGGAAACAACTCTCGGCAAATTATACACGCCGCTTGTCGCCGCTCCAAAGTCCAATTTGAAGAATGAGAGCATAGGCTTGTTGCTTCAAGGAGCGAGTGAGTGTATTGTCAACCTCAAACTGTGGGAATCAGCATTGAATTCTAAGAAATTGATCGCTAAGAATTACCGTATCGTTCACTTGAAATCTAGCAACTTCATACATAGCATAGCCAAGCCTTTGAAGTGCCTCCATATTGGAGAGACCTGCGCACGCGGCAGCGAGCGTGAGGATCACTTCAGGGCGATTGAGGTTCAGACTGGGCTCATGAATCCAAGAGTCGGTCTCGGATCTCTGCCAGATAAGAACATGGATCAGGCTATCCAAGTGCTCTATGCTTGGGAATCATTGCATGATTCAATTGAGATCCGTCCACTGACAAATTCTAACAATAAGCGCAAATGCTGCATCTCGACTCTCTTGCGAAAGGGAATCTGCAATAATTCGTAAAATGGAATATGCCAGGGGAATGCGGATTGTTTAGATGCTGAGTCCAGGCAGGAATACTGCTGATCCATGTATGCATTATCTTTGGTACGGGGGGTCCAATGTGACAATGGGGAATCTTGCAATCCAATTTTGACCACCTGATAGGTGGGAGACTTTGTGTCAGGGGGAGCATCATGAAGAGCAGCGAGCCGTCATATGCTTGCCGGGCTAGGACTGGTCTATTAATATAGTCCAGTAACTCTAGATCTTCATTTGTTAGCCCGAAATCAATGCTCGCACTGTCACAGGAGTTCCACAGGTCAAGGCCCTGTATACTTGCTTAGCGTGATTGCCATGTGTGAAACTACGAGACTGAGGTCTCACTGACCGTGAGTGGGAATACATTCAATCCTATCCATTCTTGAGAAAAGCGTTCGAATTCTGGTGAAATCGCACTCGTCCCTATTAAATAAGTAAGTTAGCGGGCTTTTTGGTGCAAGTTATTTCTGGTCAGTGGAGATGTCATGTACCATCGTTAGCCATCATCGTCTCTTCAAAGAAGGCCGCGGTTCCGGGAATGCCTGGGAGCCTCTTCTCGGGCGGTCTCACTGGTTATGGCTTTTTCTTCATCGAGTCCTGGTCTGGCATACGGTGTGTTCAGCCAAGGATGATATTGAACATCCATAGAATGGGAACTCATCATTTTCTATAGGTTTGTTCCAGCTGCCGGGCAGGTAAAACTTCTTCTAGAAATGTCCAAATATCAGTAACATTCGAATTTGATCTTGGTAGATAGATGCCCGACAAAAAGTGGAATTGCTTCTTTGAAACGAAATTTTGCCAAGAATATCCCTAGGTTCCAATCAATCTCTCCACGACCAGGAGCTGGTATATATTCGTCCTATTCGTCCATTGACAGAACATCACAGCCATTAGGTGCGAGAATGTTACCACCTTGATAAATCCTTACAATCCCCGGCTCATATGATAGACAAGCCCGAACCTAGTTATGTGACAGATATTTTCTTCCTTTACTTCATGCGTCTCAATGTTCGCTGAATTCGAAAATGTTTCCTGTCATTTGATAGAGAGGCTCCGCCTTCTGGTTGGTTAACGGAAAGATAACCTGATTAATACCGGAAAAAGTGATGTTCCGGGTTGAAGCCCATTTCCTCGGTTCCAATTGGCTGCAAACTGGGCGGAGCTGGCCGGCAATTAAATTTATCGTTGAGGGTAGTGAGAGTCCCTCTTTGTTCCCCACTTGCCTTGCCTTGCCTCAATTATCCATTCGACCATCCGGGTATTGCTGCTTCAAACCACAATGGCCAAGTCCAAAGCTGCAAAGCGAAAGCGCAATGCGCAAATTGACCTTCCGCAGAAACAAGCAAAGCCCTCCTCTACTTTGACCCCGCCTCCGGATGGTACCAATCTCGAGCCCAAGCATCTCAACACCATTGTGTCCGATGAGGAACTCGACATCACGGTGGAAACGCTCACGGCCCTCGCACAATATCCCAACTTGACCAAGTCGAAGGCATGCAAAGATCTTCGGGTGGCTGTTTATGATTTCCGCCAAGCTTGTACCACGGGCGTCAACAATGCTGGTATTGCTGGTTTCACTGCATATCCTCTAATCAGGGCATGCGGCTAATTGATCGATAGAGAATGCTAATCTGACGGCGCGGATTACCGGCGCATTGGCCGACGGCAAGTACCTCGAAGCCAAGATTCTACTTGCCGAGATGAGGATTAGGGGCGAACAACCAAAGATTGGAGCTCTGTGTCGCTGGGTACGAGACTTGGATGTGGTCAGTGGTCTCTCGACACAACCAGGAGAGACCGACCGTGTCGTCGAGCGCAGCGCGAAAGATCTGGAACTCCTCGGTGTACTAGATGCTGTTCTACGCGTTAGTACCCCAATCGATACCAATCCGAAGGCTGCCTTCTCTACCTCTCCCATCGCTTTCCAATCTATTTGGGACCTTCGTCCCTCGACACCACCTCTCCCAGTCTACGCCTCTGTACTCGACAAGTCGATCTTGGCCGAGGCGCCGACCTCTCCGTCCGCCCTTCGAGTCATCGAAACTACCCCAGGTCCCCAACGCAAACCTCCAAACCACCACCCCGCCATCCTCTATACCACCACACCAAATGCTGTCCCTTTGGCTCCCGTCACCCCGGCTATCACATACCATCCACATCCTGCTGTGCCGGGTCTTGGTGTCGCTATGAATGTCCTTTCCCCATCAGAGTGCAAAGCCATCATTGCGGCCGGAGAATCCGTCAACTTCCTTCCCGACGCTCCCCTCCGCGAAGATGGCGACATGAGCATTCTGGCACACAACTTCTACTGGGTTGTCGACACTGCATTCCACGACCTTCTGTGGGCGCGGATCTCGCCTTATGTGCCCGCCTCCATCAATGGACGACAAGTCCGGGGTATCAATCGGCGCTTCCGTGTGTATAGATACGTCCCCGGCGCTGAGTATCGCTGCCACATCGACGGTGCCTGGCCTCCGTCCGGTATTCTCCCCGACGACACATACGTCTACGACGCCTCGCCAGAAGACAAAAAGCAAAGCTCGATGTATACATTCTTGCTCTACCTCAACGATGAGTTCGAGGGCGGCGAGACAACATTCTTTTTGCCTGCAGCGCGCGAGGGAACTCTGAATGCCTATCCCGTGCGGCCTGTGATGGGCTCCGTTGCGATCTTCCCACACGGAGAGGCGAATGGGGCTTTGTTGCATGAAGGGACGGGTGTACGGAAAGGTGCAAAATACATCATCCGAACCGACGTAGAGTACGATGTCAAGCCTTCTGAGGATTGAGGAACAATGGCTTCTGTATAGCACCAAACAACGACACCTGAAAGGTGGTCCGTGATGATTTACGACCAAAACAAAGCCATATCAATGACAAAAGCCTTTTGATTGTCTGATTTCTAAAATTACTATTCGATCCAATGTATACTAGTAAACACAATCAAGGTTTGTCTTTATGTGTTTCACTTCATATCTCGGTCTCAACGGGTTTTGCTGCTTTTGATAGGCTAACCATGGGTTTCATATATAGTTGTCCATAAATGCTGAATCTGCTTCATGCAACAGACCAAAGGCTTTGTCCAGATATATGTTGCTGTTATGTTTTACAATTCTATTGTCAGTCCGATCTTTGTTCCTGATGCGGGTCTAACTCGCTGGAAACCCTTGAGGACTTGAATATAATACGAGGCGTTGTCCTATTCCATAATCCCATAATCAACCTTCTAGTCTTGCACTGGTAAGTACTACGCTCTCCCTTCCAACTTGTCCAATTCGTGGTCCCTTATCCCCTTCACATACGAATCCTGCCTCGTGTAAGAGTCATCGAGCAAGAAGAAACCCATGGATTGCGCACTCAACAAACTTGCCCTGCTCATCAACAACATGGATCCCTCGGATTCCTCCGGTGCCAACGCTTATCGCTCCAACATGGCCCAAGGGCTTCTTAGAGCTAACACCGACGGTCCCGGCGACGATTCTCCCTCCTCCGACGGATCTCCCCGGATAACCGAGATCCGCGAAGCCGGCGCTAGATGCCAGCAGATGATGGAAAATCCCAACGTGCCATGTCCCATTCCTCGAATCACCTTGACCCTCGCCGACCTCGACCCCGACTACTGGAGCATCACGCAGCACGCAGCCTCTCTTCCTCTGAACTATAGACCCAGCGACATGTCCGCCCTGGGTGTTCCAGTGTCCGGCTATCAGAGAATAATGCTAGACGGGTTCGAGGAGTCCAGCGGAGACGTGATGAGTTCGTGGAAGGGCCGTGCTGCGCGGGGCGTGCTGTTCATGGAAGATGTCGCGAGGAAGCGCGGTTCCAATGCTCCGTGGAATTCGGAGTTGTGTAAGGTTGCTTATGAACAGGTTGCTCCCTTAGCTACTTTGCAGAAGGTGTTTGCGACTAACGTTGTCAATTCAGATACTCGGCCTTTTGCAAGAGGTGTGTGGGTGGGTTCTGGGGTAAAGGTGTTTGAGGCAGGGACTCGCCAGTTTCATACGCTTTTGGGAACTCGGATGGGTAAGACTGTTGCTTATTTTATTCTTGGTGCTTATGGGCAGGGGAATCGGCGTATTGCTCGGATTGCGATCTGGTGGTCTGGACAGTCTAGTGTTCTGCAGATGCGCTTCGACATTGAGTAAGTATTGTATTTTATCTGATTAAGGTCTTTTGAGTTTGGACTGTTCAACTAAGGGTCGAATAGGTTTCAGTTTCCATTAATCGATATGCTATCCCGGGTGTCTTTGTTAGGTACGTTCGTCATTCCTTTGTTTCCTCCCGCTTGTCTTCTTTGATTCGATTAAGAGGACTCGGATCCTCAAACAAAGTCTCTTCTTTGGCTAAACATTGATACTTTACTTGCACTTTGTAGATGCATTACTTTCTTTCAGATTTGACGTAAGCAATGATAACCGTTGTAATAAATATCGCAGTCGTTCGCAATTCTAATTATGGCAGAAGACTCCTCGCGCCGAGGAAAATAGATAACTCTGGCTTAATAGAGGTATTGATATGAAAGGGTTATCTCAGACATTAAATGTCAGATGACATGTAATCTTGATCGGCTGGGGCAGTTGTACGTATGTGTCCTCAACATGCACCCAGTCCTGTTTATGGTATTCCATCACCCGCTGAGCGAATGTGGCAGGATATTCCTCCTTGACCGATTCGTCCCGCAACCGCATTGTTGCCCAGAGCAATTTGTCCTTCATGACGAGTGTAAGGCCCTCCGCAGGCTTCTTCTCATCTTCGTCCTCATCGTTTTTCGTTTCATCTTCCTTTTCTTCCTCCTTGGGCTTTTCGTTCTCGCAGGCGCCGGGCTTGTCCATAAGGAGGACGACACAATCTTCATCAGCCGCAATAGCCGTGACCTCGAGCTCGATTGGCTTATCGCGTAGCGGGGTATACACCTCCTGGATAATCTTGTTGTATTCTTCCTCGGGCAGATCGTGGGCAGAGATAAACGTCAGACGTGCTGGCTTCGTGAAACTTTTCTGTACCTTGAATTCCAAACCGAGGCCATAGACCTCAATAACCCCTTGAAGACGGGCTGTCTGTTCACTCCCAAAGTTCAGTGTGACTGACTTAGGCGGGCGGCTGATCGGTGGGTGGAGGGTCAGGGTAGTCAAGTTTGCATGTATGTATCCTGTTTCATTCTGGTCGAGGACACTGATGAATCCTTCTGCTCCGGTTTTTCGCTTCAGATAGATCGTCAAATAGAATGGGATCCCTTTCACATCACCAACATTGGCTTCCTCGAGCTTGGAGATAGGAGTGTCGCCGTGAACCAAAAACTTGCTGGAGTCTTCTGTTTTGTATGCCATGGTGAACTGGTCGTTAGTTATGGTGATAGCGAGTGACAGGTTCTGATCATTCAAGGGTTTCCCGTGGTAGAACCATCTGAGCGGTTGGTCTGCCCGCTTCTTTGCGGCGGTGCCAGTGACTCCATTTCGTAGCAGGATCGTGTCGCTCTTCTTGCCTACCAGATCTTCCCCAGGCTTGTTTGAAAGAATCGCCGAGAACACAACGCCGGGATGTAGGTTTCTGAGATCCAAAAGAGTCGACCAAAACTGGGGTCGTTCGTAATCTTGGAGGTATATGGCTTGACTGATGTACATATTTTCCTTTATGAAGTCCAGTGATCTCAACGGCTCCTGCTGTCCGAGTCGAGTAAAGGTCAGAGCCTTCGCTGGTATGGCGACGGCGGGTATCGTCGGAATCGTTGGTAGAGAAGGAATATGCTCCTTGTGGGCTCGATACGTCGTTTCCACATTTTTCTTGATCTCTGCCAGCGTCGCCATGTTGACAAACTCCGCCTTCTCACCTCCGTAATCTTGAGGCACCATCGGAGTCACCAAAGCCTGCATCAAGCTGGCAAAGAGACAGGAGATAGTGTATTCAGGGTCCCAGGTTCCTCCACTCGATTTGCTGCGGAGGATGTCAAAGCACATTGTGCTGCGGGTATCATCACGAATGTAGGACCGGTAGACATCAACATTGCCTCGTAGTGTTCGAGTGAAAAGATGCAACACTGGCGGGTTTGTAGGATAATACTCTGGGATGATGAGCTCGCCAATCAGTGGGAGGTGTGAGAGGGCGCCATCGTTGGGAAACATGATGAACTTCCACTTGGACTTGTTTTCTGTTTCTTTCAAGACGGTCCTGAGTGAATGGAAGTCATCGTTCACATCTTGGATTTCCTTGTGAACTCGAAGCAAAGTTCGTGACGCCATAGCTGCCCTGCAAGGTCGCCTTGAGCTGAGTTGGAATCGCCTTCAAGGGCTGGAAGACAATGAAGTGCCAACTCTCCAGTTTGAAAGTCGAGATGGGATCGAGATGAGAATTGCAAATGGGTGAAGTTGGAGGTATCTCGAGTGTGCGCTTACCCTTACCCGCAGCAGAAAGAGCAGAGGAAAATGTTCACAAACAGAAAGACCAAACCGCGTTAAATCTTTGACATGCCATATAACCTGCCAACTGTGAGTCACACATCCACTTTAGGTATCTAAGAGATCTAGTTTACGCTCGCCTGACTCACTGTGCTGATAGGCCTTAGCTTTCTTGTGGTATGACGGGCCTAAGCTACTCTTGGATCCCGCTTTGACGGTAATCTCTGCTAAGGCCCTCTTGATTTGGGGCTAAATTATTTGTGTTATCTATATCATTCAAGAATATATAGCCTTTGTACATAAAGAAGAATACTGGACCATGAGAACTAAAGTAGTAGAGTATTCGAAAGAGTACTAGGAAGAGAATAATAGGGGAACCTAATTCAGGCAGAAGGGGGGTCAAAATGTACAGAGGGAGGTCAATTTAGTAATCCCTATCTTTAGTACTTCTACTCTCGGCATTACACCTTACAGATCAATATTTTACTTCAGAGAACTTCGCAGAAAAAATCATCATGCATCATTTGATCGACGTTATCGTGAAACCCTCCACTTTCGAAGATTCGGAAATTGCTGGATCCCACATCTAGTGTGCTCCAGCTTGAGCCATCACCTGTTCTAGTTGCGCAACAGATCGCTGAACTTCATCCTGGCTTGGAAGATTGGCAATCAGAAGATATAGCACGTCCTGTTGCATGATCTTTTTGATGATCGTCTTGCGCGGGCCTTTTCGCTTTACCCTTCTCGGTCCACGGGGCGCGCGACCGCGAGCCAAACGCCTGGCATCTTTGTATTCACGTTTCGAGTCCCTGCTATCTCGCCTTGCCTCTCGTCTAGCTTGTCGCCGTGCGGCCGGGTTGATTGCACCGCCAGTAATCAGGGAAATGAGTGAGCCACTGCTGGCGGGATGGTTTGGGTCATTATAGCGCGAGACCAACCTTTTCCTGTCTGACGAGGGTACAGCCAAGGAGGACCCTTGGTGTTCGGCTTCCTGTGCGAGAGATGGTCAGTTAGAAGTTCTGGAGTCGCGTGTAGATCACCTCAAAATCCCACGTACATAAAAAGCTTGACCGCGCCGGTCGAGGTAATCTTGGACCCACGCTCCAGCGTTCTTGAGTTTGTCCCGAGTGCCTGATTCTTTGCCTTTGCCGTTACCTTCCAAGGCTTCTTCTGCTACGCGATCAAGATCAGGGAACACCAGCTCTGCAGCTTCCGGTAGCTCAATCTGAGTACGAGTTTGACCACTGGTCAATCGTATATCCTTGAGACTCTTCCCCAACTTAGATATTTCAGGATCCGGATTGCTGTACTTGGTGATCCTCTGGTTGATGTCGAGTTCCTCGCGTGCAAATAGAGTCTTTCCTATCGAGCTGGACAGTCGATACAGGGGCCCGCTCTGCTGACCAGGGATCTCATCTTTGAATGCCATTATCATGGCATAGAGTCCACGGGGCATAAACAAGTCCTCATTGACACGGTCGAGGAAGGTGTTGCGACGATTCCGCGACTGCAATTCCCGCGCTGTTCCAGCCACTACTTGTACCACAGTGCTCACGATTTGCGCGGAGACTTCGGGGACGAAGCCGACAATGCCAGCTGCCAGAAAGACGACGTCGATCCATGGAGAAGCCTGCACACACGCAGTTAGCTGATGGAGCGCTTTGTCTTATCAGCGACCGAAACAGGACAAAGGAACCAACCTTGCTAGCCTTATCCCAGTCCTCCAAAAATTGCAAAAACACATCCTGACTGATGCCACAATCGGCGAGCACAGGAGCATATGCACGAACAAATCCGCGATCTTTGTTTCTTGGACGACGCTGAGGGATGATAACAGGGCAGGGAACACGCCGAGGCGGCTGAGGAGGAGAGCCCGCTTTTCGAACCAGCTCGCGAACCATTTTCTCTTGCTTCTTGACTTCCACATCTACTGACTCTGCTGCGGCAGCGGCAGATTCAGACTCGTCGTAGGTGGGCAATCGCACACGCTCAGCCATCTCATCCAGTTCCCAAGCAGCTTCATCCTGACCGAGAGCCTCGAGCTCCTCAGATTCCGAACTGTCGCTGTCGGTCTCGTATCCAGCCTCGGCAGCCTTCGAGGGGCGCTTCTCATCTCCGGTGCTGACCACCCGCTCGGCCTGCCCACTTCGAATGAGCTCTTCGGCCGTGTCGTCAGCAACCTCGACGTACTCGGGCGGGGCGTTGTTGCTGGCACTCGCTGAAGAGGACGGCTGCTCGGAGCGCGATCGAGATCGCGACCGAGCAGCGTGGATGGCTTCCGACGTCAGGCCGATGCCTGAACCAAGCAGTTTCACCAATTTTCCCATGGCGGCTGATTTGAGCGAGTGTAATCTCGTTTTGTCAGCGGAGGGGAAGAAGAAGTGCTCACTGCTTTGTTGCTTGCCCTCTTGTCGTCAGCACTAAACTCCTCACAGCCACGAACCCCACAAGAGCATACTGTGGTACAGACCCACTGAGGAGCCTCCTACTGTATGATGGATACAGCCCCAATCAATTCCCCGCAACGTATTCAGCGAGATCGACCGATGATGAGGACTCGATCGAAAACATTACCTACCCATTTGACGGGTTCTTAGGCTGTAATAACACACGGCAAAATAGGAGGCGCCCCTGTCATTACTCCACGGCAGATCAATGCGGGGAAACAGGGCTGGCTCTCTGCAGATCTGTCCTAGACTCCTAGTCGAGACCCCCCAGCCGAAAGATCCTTCGTAGACTCTTCAGTGTCTCACACTCAATTGCTTGTTCTACCTGGTGACCTCGTTCCGAAACGCCGATTGATTCAGCCTGATTCAAGCTCTACTTACTTCTTCACGGCTAAATCAGGCATGTTGCGCGCCAAGTCTTCAATGAACCTTCAGGCTTGGCTTATCTTAGCCAAAACCGTTCCTTCGGTCAAAGGGATCACCAAGTTCATCTTGTTGGGATGCTGCACGGAGATATGGAACACAGACTTGTCTCAGATGGACAGCCGTCGAGAATTGACTTATAAAACCCAGCGTTTGCGACGCGGCATAGAGAGGGATGTCTACCAGCAACATCGCCAGTGTACAACGCTTCTTTACCATCCACGTTTTTGACCTCGTGCAACGTAAAACAATGCATTCCAAGCTATTGGCCGCTTCCCTCCTTGGCGTTGGCGCCCTCGCCGCTCCTCTCGAGGGAGGCCTGGAGAAGCGCGCATGCCCTGGCGTCCATATCTTCGGTGCCCGTGAGACCACCGCCTCCCCTGGCTATGGCTCCGCCGCCACGGTCGTCAACTCCATCCTCAGCGCCTATCCCGGCTCTACCGCGGAGGCAATCAACTACCCAGCATGCGGAGGACAATCCTCATGCGGAGGTGTTAGCTACTCTAGCTCGGTCTCCCAGGGTATCTCCGCCGTTGCAAACGCAGTGAATTCGTTCAACTCCCAGTGCCCAAGTACCAAGCTGGTCTTGGTCGGATACTCCCAGGTTAGTCTATCTTGCAACCAGATTGCGTGATATAAGATGCAATGATTGACTAATTACACCTTCTTATCTCCTTTAGGGCGGTGAAATCATGGATGCGGCCCTGTGCGGCGGCGGCGATCCCAACCAGGGTATTAGCAACACTGCTGTCCGATTATCCTCGTCCGCAGTCAACATGGTGGAAGCTGCCATTTTCATGGGTGACCCAATGTTCAAGGCCGGTCTGTCTTACGACGTTGGCACTTGCGCGGCTGGCGGCGTATGTTTTCCCCGTCTTCCTTTTAGAGGGTTTCAACTTTATACTGACGATTGTTTTACAGTTTGATGCACGCCCCGCTGGCTTTTATTGTCCTTCGGCTAGTAAGATCCAGTCTTATTGTGATGCTTCGGATCCGTACTGCTGCAATGGCAACAATGCGGCGACCCACCAGGGATATGGGTCTGAGTATGGTTCCAAGGCATTGGCCTTTGTCAAGAGCAAGCTTGGCTAAGCGAAGGTCACAAATCCATTACCCATGGTGGCATAATGAAAATAATTCTAGCTTCTGGAATTGCTTGATGCAAGTAGCGAATAGGATGGAACATGGCTGTTATGTCCTTGGTTAGTCGAAAGTAAGCGTCTCACAAACGCTCCGCAAATTTGTTTCTTCGGGTTCAAATAGCCTTGGCATAAAAGACCGAGACTTGCTATGCCTTGGGCCATAAAGAATTAGATTCAAATCCGTAAAAGGTCTCTCTGTATCCCATCTAGCCATAAACTTCCTCAGGTACACAGTCAAGCCGGAGTACGATTCTTCTTATGCTCCTTCCAATCCTCCATCTGACAAGCCCTCGAGAAATAATAAGTCCTCTAGCACCTTGCACCTCGCTTATACGACGTTTACAAACTTGGCATAAACCCACAAGAATTACAACTCTTCTCCACACTCCCCGCAAATTGATCAACCGGGAAAGACGGAAAATAAGCCGCAAGCTCCTGCTCATTCTTAGACACTTCTCATCCACAATCTCCACATGGTCCGGGCCCGAGACTGCCACCTCGCACAGCTCCTCCCGGATACCGATGGCGCACAGCCGTGCGGAGACAAATTGACTGCTTCCGCGGGCGGTAGCTTCTGGCACACCATCCAGCAAAATTCCTAGCTCGTGGAACCTCTGTATCACCTTCAGGATGCTATATCGGAAAATAAATTAAATGACCGGGACCCGTCTAGGAAAGACTTTGTCTAGATCCCTCTGTCAAAGAAACATGGAAAAATGGCAAGCTTGATGGGGCTTTCATACTGCTGCATCTCGACTCATCGAGGGACTCGCCAAATAAGGATGGAAGCAAACAAGGCAAACACAGCACTAGTCAAAATCTGGAGGTCCCTGCAATGATCACATGACCATTGTTCTCTCAGTGCCAGAAGGGGAAGCAGAGTCGTGGGGGATGTGATCACAAACATTTACCGAATGGATCTTGGTTGTTTTCGTGTATGTGGGACCCTGTCTCTTTCGCCCATACGTGGCTCAGCAGGAGGTCAGAGTACTATAACCAGCGTTTCCTACGGCGACACACCTTTGCTTAATGGGGGCCAAACTTACGTTCCTCGTCGATGGGCGAGAGCTTCAGCGAAAGATGGCATAACCTGATGAATGAATCACTTGCATTGTTCATAACTTAGTTACTGATTTGCCTGGTGATCCGATGACTATGACGAGGTGGTGCTCAGCTGCAACCTGGGTGGAGTGGCTGTGCTCTGAGCAGAGCCGCACTAGGCAGCACGTCGGTTCTAGCCATCTCCTTGCGGCTCTCTTCTACTTTTGACTATTGGTGGCTACGGTTTGTTACCTTTCGACGAGTTTTCAAGATGAAAATTATCTCCCTCAAAATTATTCATCGACTTCCCGCCATGGCCTATGATCAACAAACTCCATACCATGGCATACATCAGAAGGGGCGAATGCGAGCATACCAACGCACAAACGACAACTGGACTAGTTACGGAGAGAATGATGTCCCAAAGGATAGACTTGAAAGTTCTCATTCTGAAATACCCCAGGGTGAAGACTGTTTAGTGTCATCTGGGCTGGAAGCTATGAGCAGCTGCCAGGTCCAGGAAGAAGGACGACAGACACCTACCGAAGTACCATCAACGTCAGGCCAAGCACACGACTGCTTTTCCGAAGAAAGTATGGATGATGCATTCCATTTCTCTCACACTCCGAGGTCGATCTCCCAGTCACGATCTCCGTCACATTCACGAGCTCTGTCGGATTCCACGAAAAACTTTCGCTGCGAACACTGTCCCAAGACGTTTACAAGACTTTATAACCTCAAGTCACATTTGGTTGTGCACGCCCGGACTATGGCATTCTCATGCGATATTTGCAGCAGGTCATTCGCCAGGAAGAGCGATGCCAAACGTCACATGAGAACGCATTCGGGCGAAAAGGACTGGGTCTGCGGGGGATGTCGAATGTCGTTTTCTCGGAAGGATATGTTAAACAGCCATTTGAAGACTCGGAAAGGGCAGGCTTGTCTTGAATATCAAGAAAGGAAACGGGCAGAAGGATCAGAAAGGTCTGTGTCGGAGGGGATTCGGAGCCCGAAGATACTGTCAATTTCGTCCTTACTGTCCTAATAGCTTTTAATTTGAGAAATCGACTAATCACACGCGGTGCGAATACTTGGCGCGAACCGACGATGGCTATCTCAACCGCCGCTAATAATATGTAATATGGACCCTAGGTAGAAGCGCATAGCTTGACTGAAATATTCCTATACCGTTTTCCAGTCCCTGCATCTCGGTCCCTTGGCGAAAGTTTCAGCCACGGGGGGCCTCGGAAGTTGGTGGCACGGCACAGGCAAACACACGGTGGAAATTGCACACGGCGGCCAGAACATGAGGTGGGGAATATTGGTATTCCGTGAATGGCTGACCTTCGGAGACCAAGAGCCTAGCTTCTCTGGGCAGAGAATCGCCAACCCTGATTCGGCCTCGGGAAGAAGTGCTCTACGATGATTCCATCAGATAAGATGGGAATTTGTGGATCTTCTCTATAGCGGCACAAGTTGCATTGCCTCCGAGCACGCGGCACCTTTTTCCCCTTGGCTGGCGACAATGGCCCTATAAAGAGACGACGGGCGCGTCGCTAAAACTTTCTCATCCCCTGGCTTTGAGTTCGCTTGCTGTCTCTTCATCTTGATCACTAGTCGCCATGGCAGAGGATCTCACTGGAAAAACCAGCACCGATCGCTTCGGCGAGAATTCCGAGAAGGCCCCGCAACCTCAGGTTGGTCCCTTGCAGCCTCGGAAGGTTCATCTGCTAGGTGAAGGGAGTCCGGGTGTGCGGCGTATCGAGATCATCGCCTCGCACTTTCGTTTCGTCGATCGCATCTTCCTCTTCCTTGGTATTTTCCTTATCGCATACGTCTACGGCTTGGACGGCACTGTCCGCTATACCTACCAAGTGAGTGTTCTCAGAAAAATTTCCAGTTTGATGGCTTTGCAGCGCAATAGCGACTAACTCCAATTCATCGTAGCCATACGCAACGCAAAGTTATGGACAACACAGCCTGCTGGCTACCGTCAATGTTCTTCGCGCTGTCATCGCCGCCGCCGCACAGGTATGTCAGTGGAACCTACAATTAGTATCAGCACTGGCTGACGATTATTCTTTATCAGCCCACCGCTGCGAAGATTGCAGATGTTTTCGGCAGAGTAGAGCTCATCATTGTTTCGATTATCTTTTACACCGTGGGCACGATTATCGAAACCTTTTCCAAGAGTGTGGAGGCTTTCTGTGCAGGCGCTGTGATCTATCAGGTGAGCATCTGACCAATATCTGACGCCGGTGATTATTCCTGACTTCTTTTCTAGATCGGATACACCTGCATCATGTTGCTTGTAGAAGTTTTGATCGCCGATGTCACGTCTACTCGATCTCGACTTCTCTTCTCCTATATCCCTGCGTTACCCTTCATCGTGAGTCTTTTTCAATGATTCAGCTAGAGACCTCTGCTGACTGAACTTTCATCAGATAAACACTTGGATTAGTGGAAATCTTACAGCTGCCGTTCTCAAAGTAACTTCCTGGCAATGGGGAATCGGCATGTTCGCCATCATTTACCCCATTTGCGCCCTCCCGTTGATCACTGTGCTTTTTATCGTCCACCGTCGTGCCAAGGCTTCCGGCCAGTTGGAGTCCTATAAGAGCTCGTTGGATCTTATCGGTGGCCGTCGTCTTGTGATGGAGCTTTTCTGGCATCTGGATGTCATTGGGATTACCTTGATGATTGCCGTGCTTGCTTGTATATTGGTCCCATTCACCCTGGCTGGCGGTGTTACTGCACAATGGAAGACGGCAAAGGTGATTGCCCCGCTGGTCATTGGTGTTCTTCTGATTCCTGTGTGGGCATATTGGGAAAAGACCTGCCAATACCCAATGTTGCCCTTCAAGGTATGTGAATATCAAATGAAGCTCCCCAGTAACAGTCTCAAGACTGACGTATGCACAGCGCCTTAAAGATCGTGGTATCTGGGGTGCGCTCGGAATTGCGGTTATGTTGAATACAGGTACGTTTGAATTGAGACACTCGCAGCAAATCGATCTGACTTCTTTCTAGCCTGGTATCTCCAGGGCGACTTCCTCTATACTGTACTCTACGTGAGCTTCGATGAATCGGTCCTGAGTGCGACCCGCATCACATCGCTCTATAGTTTCACATCTGTCCTTGCAGGAACAGCTCTTGGATTCATGATCATCAAAGTTCGCCAGTTGAAACCCTTCATTGTGTTTGGAACGGTGCTGTTCATGGTTGCCTTTGGTATCCTCATCTACTACCGTGGTGGCACAGATGAATCAAGCCACTCTGGTGTCATTGGTGGGCAAGTACTTCTTGGACTTGGTATGATTGCCGACTCTTACACTATTGAGCTCACAAAGTGCTAACAAGCTCACCCACAGCTGGTGGAATGTTCCCCTATCCTACTCAGGCTAGCATCCAAGCTGTCTCGAAACATGAACGTAAGTCTTCTGCTAGAAATCCAACCTTCAACTCAAAGCTTCGTCTCTAACACACCTTAGATCTTGCCGTTGTAACTGGAATCTACCTTGCATCCTACAACATTGGCAGCGCCCTGGGTAACACTATTTCCGGCGCCATCTGGAACCAAGTTCTCCCCGCAGAGCTTAGTCGCCGGCTTGGCAATGCCACACTCGCAGCCGAAGTCTATGCACAGCCTCTACTCTTCGCTGCTGCGAATCCTGTGGGGACACCTGATAGAGACAATGTTATTCTCGCCTACCAAAAGACGCAGCGCCTTCTTTGCATCACTGGAATTTGTTTGGCGATTCCATTGATCATTTTTGCCCTATGCATTCGGAATCCGAAGTTGACGAAGGAGCAGACTCTTGCGAAGGCGGAGGAGGAATCTATTTCGGATGCTAGTCTGGACAGCGCGTGAACAGCCTTGTACGTGCTGAAGGGTTACGCTGCGGGTGCCCCTGTACTCTATCTGCTGTTCTAAGTACGTGGACCTTTTATGGGGTTCTATTTTGCTAGCTATTTTGTGGGTAGATCCGTTGAATTCACCCAATTCGTGTATATCCATTTCTCTTGAGCTACTCTGTGGCATTCCGTGCCGGTGGCCTGGGTCTCCAGCGGAGTCGGGGGCCACGGGCCGGCTTGGGAAGGGCAAGATAACTCGTAACTCTCGGAATAATACAGACCACCTTGTCGACTATCCGTACTCGCCCCCTTCTCTGGCATGAACACCAAAGCAGAAGAGTTGGGAGGGATTTGGAATTTTATCGAGAAGACCGAGTCATCGCTCAGGTTCCACGAACATTTTATCAACCCATATGGGCTTTCCTATTGGATATCGGCACTGCGAATCGTCCCGCCTGGAATCGGCTGGACCTTGAAAACCTTCCAGCCAGGCTCGATAAGGCTGATACCTCCCACATATTGGTGAAGCCAGTTGGCCACAGACCCCAGTGCATACTGGTTGAAGCTGGTCATCTGGCCTGGATTGATCGTTCCATCTGGAAGCATGCTGTTCCATCGTTCCCAGGTCGTGGTAGGCCCCATAGTGACCGGATAGAGCCACGATGGGCACCCAGTCTCCAGTAGCATCCGATATGCAAGTTGGTGCCAGCCAGTCTTACTCAGAGCGTGTGTCGCGATAGGGGTTCCGGCAAAGCCAGTCGCAACCCGGAATCTGGCGAAGCGGACTTTGCAAGCTAATCGCTCACCGGCATTTTTGATCTGATGTTCCGATACGAGCAGCGAGTAGACCAGAGCCAATGACAACGAGGTCCGAGTATCGCACATGACCATGCCCTTTGGGGTGATGTATTTCGCTTGGAAGACCTTCTTCAGGCGGAGATGATCCTCTGAGGAGCGCATCACCCTCCTTATGGCTGTTTTCCATAGCAAACTAACAAGGCACTCTTTGTTTCATATTAAATAACATCATGCTTTGCCATCATCCATCACATCACATCCGGCATACGAGTATCACCGTTATCCGTCCCATCAGCCGCCTTCTCCACCAAGGTATTACCACTCACGGTGCTCTGCCGACCACCGCTCATCATACTTGTCCGACCTGTTGCCATCGGTGATTGGTCGGATGCCTTGAGCATGATTGTAAGGAGGAGGCGTATAATGGTGGTATCGGCCTCAGTGTCCTGACCCCAATGCGGGGTGTGCTTCGACCACTTTCAAACGTCAGAACAATAGTGTTGGCGACGCAGTAACTCGTTTCCATCTGACTTACCTTGCCATCAGGAAACGACTACGAAAGGGAAGGAGCGGCCATATAAACAGCAACATAAGGTCCTAGAGTGGAGCACCGGAAGCCAAGTGTCTAAAGACCAGAGAGTCAGACATGAGCTAAGGCTATTGCCCTGGCTAGGCTCGGAATAACCTATGTATCCCAAATCGTTGTGATCTACCGGTATACAAACTGATGCGGCCCTATCTGTGCAACGAAGCTATTTCGGGTCGGAACTTGGCCGAAATTGGAGCTCTCCATGTAAAGCTCACGTATTTCTGACGATCTCTTCAAGAGACATTCTTGAACAGCATACATCGTTCTCGAGATATCGCCCGCTCCAGAGTTTCGCCAAACTACTCTTTTTCTACCTGTATTATCTGGTTACAGACTCAACCTCCCTCAATTTCGTCTTCTTCCATCGGCCTGCCGCCCGAAATTTCACCTTCCGTCTAAAGTATGGCTTCTTCGGGGCCCCACAAGGTGTTCGTGGTGACCGAAATACTAGAAATGATCCTGCTTAAAACCGACATACGCACATTACTGACGTCCGCACAAAGAGTCTGCCGTAAATGGCGCATTCTAATCGAATTTTCGACCGACCTACAAGCCGCCCTATTTTTTAAGCCCGTTAAATATAGGCTACCCCGAGGGGAGCCAGGCATTCGCAACCCATTACTAGCGGACTCTATATGGCCATTCTTTTGCGCAAGACACGCACATAAATGGGGAGCTCCGCCTGTAGAAGGCGGGGCAAAGATACCTACGTATGATCCTCGCGATAGAGAACGCTTTTTCCGCGAGGGGGCAAGTTGGAAGCGAATGTTGTTTCAGCAACCTCCTCGATCATGTATCGGACTTGTGGAGAAAGATGGAAAGGCAGTGGATGGTCCAGCATACACTGAAGTAAAAGTCCGGCCGCATGGTGACTACTTACGAATCGGTGATATGATCTATCCTTGTGAAAATGGTCATTGTTGTAATGGTAAAAGGCCGGGTCATTGTCTTTATTTCCGCCCTCTACCGGAAGAAGGGCTTCTCTGGTTTGGATATATTGTTACCGAGAGGTCGCCTTGGTTGCCGAATCCACCCCCATGTGTGGCGTATTGGGAAATTCCGCAGAGCCAGGTAGTGTACGCTACATCAACCTATCTACGGGATTGTGATGTCGTGTTCTTCACTCTGGAATTGCGGGCGGGCTCGAAACCAGTTTGTTGGTGAATATGCTTATAACGAAGCAGCAGCAGATTTGGATCGTTGGCTGCGCGCTATGAGGATGAATCTTGTGCCGGGGCAGGTATCCATTCCAATGCTAGTGTACTAGGTGTTTACAAATTGCTGTCTTGCTAGATCAGGTGATTGACAACCAAAACTTGCTACTATTGGCTAAAACTGGAGAATGGAGGGATGCGGGCAACGAGGAGTCCCCGGGGGGCAGAGTCCCAGTGTTTCCAGTACCATTCATGTACACATGATATACTCCTTGCGCAGTAACGTAGAGACGGGCTTTACTGATTCTTCTTTGAGATTGGGGGCCCCCGAAAGATCGTCTCAATTGAAGAGGTTGAATGGGCTTTTCCAGGGACGTTTCTTGCTGGCCAGTAATCAACTGGGCACGCCATTCTTCTTTGTTGAGTAGCCCTGTTTCAACTGAAGCCCACGACGACCAATCCGTTGCGAGGAGATTCTCGCAGCCTTGGGCAACTCCAATCGACCTGACGCGACCGAAAGCCCTCTCTCGGGAGGACAAAGGAGCACTTGGCCATGGCACGCGAACGGATTCGGAAGATTCCATACGATAGGTTTCAATGACACCCTTGCGTGAAAGTTCAATATGATATTCCCGTTGTTGCCAGTCCCGCATTTCGAGATCTTTGAAGATCAAGCGCCATCCAGAGATGCGAGCCTCGCTGTTGCATATCCCCAGGCCATCTTGACGGCTGGCGAAGGTAGGGGCCTGAAGGGATATGGCACGCGTGGTCCTCATTTGAGTCTCAGTCATCAAGTATTGAGGGTTGGAATTGGGACGTTTCTTGTACCGTTGGAAATTTGAGAATGCGTGGCCTCGCCTTGTCACGCAATATCTTTCTGATCTTGATTTCCCGAAATGTTGCTGGCCAGACAAAGAAGTCGACGGTCATTGCCGCCAACTTCATCGCCTGGGCTACAGGCAACGCCATTGGTAAGGACGCGATCGAATTTCCATGTCTTGTCACTCCATTTGACTAAAATGACGAAAATGCAACAGGTCCACAAGTCTTCTTAACCCGCGATGCGCCTCGCTATTTCACCGCATTCAGTATTCATCTTGGATGCTATACGCTCTTGGAGTTCGTTTTGCTGTATTTGCGGTTGCATCTGAAGCGGCAGAACGCTGAGAAAGACGAGCTGGCTGCTGCTGAAGGTTCGGAATCTTGGACAGCTCCCAATTTTGAAGGATTTGAAGATTTGACCGATCGGGAAAATTTAAGGTCCCGCTATGTTTATTGAGGTTTCGCTTTGGGATTCTCGGGGGCATGGATGCACCACCCGTGACCCGACAGGGTTTATCTCCGAGATCAATGGTCATGGATGGATTTAAATGTTCAGCTACTTAATATGCTCATAAAGCAACGCGAGCAATACTCGTTCTGGATCTGAAGATTCTTTAGTATTCCAGCGTAACGTCAAGTCCTTTATACTCTAGTACTGTGCGTGAAGACTGAGCAGAGTCGCAGTGTAATTCCCGAGACGCGTCACGAAAAGGCAACTTCTCCCGGATAAGGCGTCCCCTCAACTCGCTTTGAAACACCTTCATTTCTCAACCTCACGCGCGCAACATCTTTTCGCCGTTACTCACTCCAAGCCAAAATGTTTTCCTTCTTAGCAAGAAATGTTTCACGTACCATAACTGCCACCCAGAACCCAGTGATCTTTGACGGGGGCCGGTCGTCCATCGAGTTCAAGGCGCCGACCGACCGATATTTAGTGATCAATCGTTGGCCCCCTAGTTCGTGTGAAGCAAACAGGAACATCGCTCTACGACCACCCCTTCACTGGCATCGTCACCAGACAGAGACATTCCACGTTCTCAAGGGATCCGCTGAGTTTACATGCGATGGTCAGAAAGTCATCAAAAACGCTGGCAATACGATCACGATACCAGCCAAGGCAATCCACACTTTTCGCAATTCTAGCGAGTCAGATGAACTTGTGATTGAGTTCGTTCTTGAACCTCAGTGGCGAGAGCGAGATGAGGCCTTCTTCCGTATGTCATGACAACTTGGGCGAAGATTTAAATTTCGAAATTGAATTGATTGAACAGGAAACGTACAATCTTATCGAGATGACTGCCGCAAAGCTGGCATCCCTCGGAGTTTGCCACAGGTCCTGCTCTTTAACTGGGTCGGCGGAGTCGTTCTTGCGCTGCCAGGGCCTGATTTTATCGCGAAACCGTTAGGCATAGCCTTGAATTTCTTTGGTGGACTGCTGCTGGGTAAATACCTTTTGGGCTACAAGGAATCCTATCCAGAGTACTACAAAGTCCGAATGTAAAGGGCTTCAAGTTAATGGAGGGACCTCCCGTCGGTGAACGCAACGTCCAGATGAGGTTTGATTATTGGGAATTTTTCTTAGCAACTTCGCTTTAAACTAGATGCACTTGGACATCATTAAGCAATATATCTCGCAAGCTTGAGGTATCCGTACCCTGCACAATACAAAGAGCCATCTTAGCTGCTCGTAACATCGCGACAAGCGTAAAAAGTTTCTCGGCGGGGCTTAAACCCTCGACTTTCCATCCGAGAGTATCAAGTAGGTTACCAGTTATTTGTTGAACTATTTGCTGGCCACCATCAATCGCAGTGCGTTCGAGATTCGTGAACTCGAATGCGAAGCTCGCCATAGTTCGCTCAATCAGTTTCGGCATGGTGAAAAGCAGATCGCCGACTCCTACCACTGACATGCTGAGATCAGAAGTTGGGCCATGGCCACATATCTCAGGTTGACGACCACAGTATGAAAGCCAGGAATCAAGGGCCATCAGCTCCGTGAGCCGTGCGCGAAGGCTTGCAGCATCAGAGGGCTGGCGACGGTCAACCTGAAATCCGTAGTGGTGAAGTAGTTCAATCGGGAAGAGCGGCGCACGAAAGCCAGGGAAGAATCTCGTGTTGTAGCAACCACTTATCACGGTCCCGTGATGGTGGTTCGCGCCAACGCCATAGGGAGGAAATGTTGATAGGCCATTTCTCATCCAATCAAGCCCCCGGGGGTGACAAGGAGATTCGAGATAGACTGGCTGAGAAAGCTCTGTGAGCATGCCGATTGCCTCGAGAGTGACAGTAATTGCCCCAATGCAGAATTCGGTCGAGAATTTTGTCCTCCATGGGGTTGCTAGATATCCAGGAATGACATCTATCTGGCAAACCCAGAACCAACTCATTTCGCCGGCCGTGATTCTGCCCTCTGTTGAGAATAATCTGGTTTCCTCAGACTGGGTCTCGTCATCCGAATTATTCCATACTCCATCTCCAGCTGAACGGGGACGATGATATGCACTGTAGACATTGGGGCCATAGATTGACTCTGGCACTTCTATCTCGGGTCCAGAGACCTCTGATTCAGAAGAACCATTGTTGAGCTGAATGGAAATTTTTCTGCGACGATATGGCCGTCTAGAGCCAGGTTCAGATGCCCACTCCCTTGAGTCTCCATTTAGGCTTCTCCGGCTTCCGCTGTGACGACTTCGTATTGGTGAATACGAGCTGGCACCGGCCTTTTCAAAGTTATTTCTGTCCCTCAAACTACGATAGCTTTCACTCCCCAGGTGCGTGCTATCTGGGGAGGAGCTGCGGCTTTTCTCTTGAGGTGCCTCCTTAGGTATGGAGGAACTCTGCGTCGGATCTGGCGAGAAGCTGCCATCCCGTCTTCGACGACGACCGCGAAACTCGGCGAAACCGCTTCTTCGTAAAGAACTCCGTATACGGCTGTGTGCTTCCTTTTCTTGAGCTTCTATTTCCCAGATATTAGTAAAAGGGCGCATAGATTCCAGCGTGTTATAAACCAACCACGGAGTTCTATTGTCCTCAGAGCATATTCTTGTATCTCTTCCTTTTGCAGAACTCGGAGAACAACAACATGGTCGTTTCTCTCTTCGAACCTTTCTCTACCAGCCTCCAAAGCAGCTGGACTAACCAACCTGCGGTCAATCTTGGTCCATCTTGCCCCCGGCGGGATCCCACCAAGGTCGGCGTTTTTCAAGGGCGCAACGCCTTCACGCACGGGATTCGGTTCGTCCGGAAAGTGAATTTTAGATGGTTTCAAGATCCCCTTTGGTGGTGGGTCCACATTTGCCTCAGGTCGGTCTTTCGAGGAGTCCTTGCCTGTAGACACACTCGCCTTGCCCACTAACGACAGCTTAGTCTCATCAGCATCTCTTTCACTGCTAGACGAATCAATAAAATATATCTCATGATCAAAACCGACGCGAGCATGTGATTCACTGCGGTCGGAATCTGGAGATTTGAGAGCCTCGCTAGCTTGAGCTTCAGGAGTTACCACTACGATGGTATTGCCATACTCAACATCTCGCTTGACGGGAGGCCGGGAACGGACGTGGGAACTTGAGCGACTATAGGTCTCCCTGGCTGGATTTGGCACCTGTGATGCGGTTTTACCATATCTCCGAAGATCTAGCCCAATTTCCTCGACAACAGGATCCGAGTAAAACGGGGTGCGACTGGGTGCCCGTGAAAACCGATACTCGCTGTTAAAAGTCCTGCGGGATCTTGCAGAGTCGGAGCTTCTGTACCGATTGCTGTGGCCGGATTGAGAACGATTTCTGAAAGATCCATTGATCGAAGAAGGTCGATTTTTGGTCTGGCCCTCTCGATCAAGCTGTCTCTGTCTGACAACGTCACGCCATTTGTGTGCGTAGAATGCCGCTCTTTGCTGAATAGGGTCATCATTCCACGTAGCCCATATCTCTAGAACCATCTTGGCGAGATTTTCCTTGGCCTTGTTGAGTTCAGCAACTTCCTGGCCCTCGTCATCATACCAACCTATTAACAAAGGTCCATCCCGTGGCTCGGCATCGGTGAGTTCTCTGTCCTGCATCACTGCTCGCTTCCGATCGATATAGTCTTTGATGAACCATCTTGGTTGAAGTGTTGCGCCTTGATCTAATCCAGCAGGATGCGATTGCAAGTGCATGCGTTGCAGATTGTGCCTTGAGGCCTCAACTCCAACAGGACGGACACGAGAATTATGATCGGTCCCTGCAGTGAAGTTTCCAAGCTCGACCTCGAGCCCAAAAGGGTCTGATGGTGACTTTGGACGACGTCGCTTTCTGCTCTGCCAGATTACAGTCCATGCTTTGACCCACACTGCCATTTTTGAGGCTTCTTTGAGGGTTCCATCTTTGACTTTCGCGCTGCTGTCCAAAGGCCGCGACTTCGTGTTCTGTACTTGGTTGGTATGCGAGGTACCATTGTCCAGGTACCAGTCTCCGTCAGACCGAGTCCAGAGAGGTTGACACTCTTGGCAAGCTGCAGCTGTTGTATTTGTTTGTGTAGTCACATCATGGCGAGTTGCTTGACTCGAAATTGCGCTTGTAGAAGCGACGCTAGATCGCCGACGGAGACTGTACAACGAAGCAGGAGGGGGTGAGCGATTGCGGCTTACTGGAACGATTGCGCGTTCTCGAGGCCTATTTGACCAAATGGCCTCATCTCTTTCAATCTGCATTCTCTCGTGCCGAGTGTAACGATGTCCAGAAATCGTGACTTCATCCCACAACCTCGCCATCCAGGAAGGGTCGATCGCGCCGTGGCCAATTTGTAGATCCCCCATCTCCTTTGAAGACAGATTGCGAGGGTTGAAGTGCAGCAGCGGTCCCAATAGCGGGTGTTGCGAAGTGGTTATTGTGCCAACAAGGCCTTGCAGCGAGAGTGATCTCGAATCAAAAGATGCTTGTGTGCATTTCATGCCTGCCATGAGTCCCATCACAGCAATGTCTCGCATCGACATTTGAATAGGTACATTGGGAAGGACTGGAGGACATCGGTCGGCATCAGCTTGTATCAGGTCCAAACCCATCGATCGTCCGCTTGATGGTTGGACTGCTCGACAGAAGGACACCCACGACGCCTCCCCTGCCGTAAAGGAAACCGGCGGCCGCCCGAAAGTCTCGGTATCTGACACATTGTCGAATTCAAAAATCTCATCGCTGTCGCTAATCTCAACAAGACTCAGGTCTGGTAAAGCCCGGGAACCCTCGGCGTACGATGGGATATGCGGAAGTTTTGCTGGCCACAGTTCCTTGCGCAGACTGACGAGAGGTATCGAGTACACCACGCGGAACCTGAGCTGGTTCAATTGCCAAACTCGTCGTCCGCGACCGGGCATCTTCCCATACACCACGGAGTCGCATAATCGGATAAGCTGCCCAGTAAGAAAGTACTGCTGCACTACCTGTGAGACGGCCACCAGCATGGCAAGAATCGCGACCACAAGGGCCGCGATGGTGGCGGCTGTGGACGCATCGATACCTGTCATGTTGCGCTATTATCTATTTCAATCGGATATGTACAGACAGACGCTGCTATGTGACACTGCATCGCGATGCAGCTCCTCAGCCTCACCTCACATAACCCCGCGCCAGGGTGGCTGGGGAATTAGAATCAGGTCTGAGGTGGATGACTAAAGACAAAATGCGGGCATCGGCCAAAACATAAGGATGGCTTGAACGTCTTTTCCTATATGAATTCTTGGCAGGAAACACGATTTACGAAGGCTACGTATCGTTCAAATTTCTCCTCTTGACTTGACTTTCATTTCATTCAAATATTGAGGGAGTTTGAATATAAATGCCCACCAATGATTAATTCCGTCCATGCCAGGTCAATAGACATAACGAAAGTTGGGGTTTTCCTAGACGGCATGATTAGTATACCTATGGCATAAACCACAACGGAGATTGTTCATGGGGTCCTTACTCGATCAGTGATATCTTCGAAGGAATGAGTGAATGCTGCATCGGCTGTTGCCTCTCCTTGTTCAATCTTCCAATCGCGTCTCTTGTTCTCAGAGATATACCATGTACGCAGGGCAAGGAGAACAATTTCCAGCAGCACAAAACAACCCAAAACTGCTGCAAGTGCTGGGAAATATCGTGGCGCATCCTTAGAACGGAAAGTCTGCGGGCCAATTGCATTACCAACAGCCCAAAACACGAAATTGCAAGCGATGACAATGCTCTTCTTAGTTTTGGCTGCAACATTTCGGGTCACTATGGAGAGTGCGAGACCAGCACAGCCCCAGTACGCGATCATGATATAGTATGCGAATAGAAGGCCGACCCGCTTGTCGTGAGAAAATGGGACGGTTAGCAGCACAATGACACCGGCAATCGTTGGCACCGCCGAGGCCATCATCACGAATATGGTCTGCTTATAACGCTTCTCAATCCAGACAGCACTAAGCATTGCTGTGAGCTGGACGATACCGGAGACCATTTGGAGCAGTTGTGTTTGCCAGGTGGTGAAGCCGAATGACTTGACGATGATGTTGTTGAATGCACCGAGGCCGCCAGAAGGAATAGTGAGCAGAAGCTGGATAAGGGCGATGGCAGAAACTGTTTAGAGTTAATCAATGGTTGAAAGTTCTGGGGTAAGTTTCTCCCTTTACCTTGAGGATCTTTAACGACTTCCCAGGCTTGTTCCTTGCGGAATTTGCGATTCTGCAGACCCGTTCGGTTGCGACGTACACGTTCCACCATAAGACGCTTATCATTCTCTGTGAAACAGTGCGCCCGCATGGGCGAGTCGGGCATCCACCAGCCGACAAATGCACCCCAAAAGACGGTCAACACACCTTATGTCATGAAAAGAGCCCGCCAGGAGCTCATCCCAGATTTGTCCGGGATGAACGAGAAACAAAATGCCAAAAGCCCACCAAGGATTTGGTTCAAACCATTCATCATGAACCTGTAGACTAATACCAACATGATGATAACTGCGGTGCTAATGGCTTCGAGGAGAACTGGCCGAGTTTAAGACATACCAGAAGGTGACAGCCGCGCCTTGTTCCTCTCGTGTGTACCAGATCGATGACAACAAGGTGAATGCGGGTTGACTGACCGCTTCAAACACACCAAGGAAGGCTCGCAAGGTTATGAGTCCTTCGAAATTCTTCATCGCAGCTTGAAGGGCGAGAGTTATGCCCCACAACATAATATTTCCTGACAGCCACTTGGCAATCGGGACTCGCTGGATGATGTAGTTTTCCTGGGAACCATCAGTCAAAGATCTAACTTCACGCATCTAAGGATGAGGACCTCCATACCGGGAACTCCACAACCAAAATAATCATGTAAATAATAGTCGTCATCCACGAGTACTGTATTTGTCATGCGAAGTTATTAAGGGTCGAAATCTGGCATGTTGCACGGGCACGCTGTGACCGACCTCCTGGCCCACCAAATGGGTATCTTCCTGGATGCCCATTATCGATGCATATGACATTGTCCCTTTGTCCAAGGTTTGGACGAGGTAGGTAACAACCATAACTACCATCACACGCTTGTCGATGAGTCTCTTGAGCCGACGGCTAGTAGCATCATCAACCTCAACGATCGTCGCGTTTTCGTACTCAGCGACCTCCCGATCGACGAGGTCATAGTTCATTTGCCCTTTGACAACATCCATCTCCACAGCCTCGGGGGCTTCGTTGATCTCACTTTGCTTGTTCATGGCCGTTGGTTGTCAATATTGTGTCGCAGCTTTGGGGAATGAGATCCCAGAACATGGCTGGTGCAGCTAATTTATCTTTCAGCAATCACGGTCCTGGTCAGCTGATGACTCTCTGTTCCTCGGTATTGGTAATTCGATAGCAAGGTTTCCAACTCCTCACCCCACATTTTGCGGAGAGGCGGAGAAGTTTTTGGACGATCTGGGGTTAAGTACCCGCCAAGTTGGCGGCCTCGCGAGTCTCGACGAATGCAGGGGAATTTAAGCGTATGTTTACCCTTCCATGATTGGATGGTCGCAATCAAAAGAAGCCCCTCTTTCGCCGTACGAGCAGATCGGTGGGACTGCATTTATCCTATTGGTCATGCTGCTTGCCAAGGTTAACGACTTCCCAGCCCTTTGAACCTTGAACCGGCCAAGTCCGGCGTTTCCTTCGCAATGACCGGATGCTCGCTGCTGAGAATCAGTAAAACAACCTATAGCGTGATAATTTCCATAATTGCCTTGCGGAATTCACAGTCCGAGTGACGAATCGGCAAATTGTGGACGATAATCCTTTCCCTTGTTGAGGGGGAGGAGCGCCAAAAAAAGCCCATTCTAACCTATACAGGCTTCGTGGCTGTTATCTGGCTGCATGTCCTCGGATTCAGGCCTCCGATCACTCCTCCGTGGGTAAACCTCGGATAATTTAGATGCCATGGATGTTCTCGATCCCTGCAGCTCTCAAAGGGTAAACCAACAGAGCTGTCTCCGTTCCTGAATCCTCCAGATCTTGTTTCGGGACTCATCGCACAATGTGTTCAAACGGGATGGACACGACTTCACCTCCATATCCTCTTCGAGCTCCTAAGCCCGTTGAGAATCGGATTGCGCGACTGGACAAGGACCGTCTTGCGCAACTATATTCTCCGGGCCAGTGGGAAAAGGTCAATCTCCTGGCGTGCGTGCAGGTTTGACAAATCTTCATTGCGTATGAGAGATTGACTAACCTGAACCACAGTATGATGAATGAAGCTGTCCTCTCTGGCCCTCCACATCTCAGTCTCTCCGTCTGGCATGCTCCAGGTGGCTCGCGCCCAGCTTTCAAAGAAGCCACAAACCCCTCCAATCGCTACGAAGACGCAGGATTGGGTCAGGAATTTGGACCCTCGTGGTCTACACACTGGTTCAGGGTCTATATACAGCTTCCTGAGGCAATTTGCAGCAAAGAGCATGTTGAATTGCACTGGGACTGCAACAATGAGGTAACTATTTGGACAGAAGATGGCAACCCTCTTCAAGGGCTCACTGGTCGCGGAGAGCGTACCGAGTGGATTATTCCTGAATCTTTCAAAGATGGAAAGCAACATCTCGTATACATCGAAATGGCGTGCAATGGCATGTTTGGAAATGGCCCAGGCCGACCCATCTTCAAGAACAATCCTGGGGGCGACTCGATTCAGCCGCCCGATCAAAAAAAAATGTTTGCCTTGTCCAAGGTGGAGATTGTTGTTGTGAATTGGAACGCAAGAATGCTTTACATGGACATCATAGCCATCCATGACGCTGCTACGGTGTTACCAGTAGAATCTTGGCAACAACATAAAGCACTGAGTGTGGGCACCAAGATTATGAACACCTTCAAGCTTGGCGATAACCATTCAATCATCCAGTGTCGCAAGGTTGCGGAGGGATTTCTTGGATCGAAGACGAGCTCGGGCGATATTTACAACCATCTAGAAGATGTGGATGTCTTTGCGATTGGACATTGCCACATAGATACCTGCTGGCTCTGTCCTTGGGCAGAAACCAGGAGAAAAGTAGCTCGATCCTACATTTGAGTCTTTTTTTCTCTTTACAGTCACAAAATATTACATAGGATCTAATGAATAACAACATATACACAGGA
>JAXQJV010000116.1:0-34295 GCA_037042255.1 Penicillium sp. PG106-07D | reverse complement strand
CAAAATGTATGTTAGGATCTAAATTAAAAGACTTAGGATATGGAACAGGAGTTTATAAAGAACCTAAGTTAATATCTCACTGGATTGAGGGAGCCGTCGGCCGTAGGTCCGCTCGAACCAGGCGACGCTGGCTGCATGGGTCGGGCGAATCTCTTGCGCCCGGGACCAGGCACGTAGAGCTTTCTTTTGAGATTCAGGAATGCCCTCACGTTGCCTGACTCGGGCGGATTGCGGCGTGTCACTCATAGCTTGTGATTGATTCTCCCCAGTACTCGATGAGTAATACTACAGTCGCCGTGGGGCCTGGCAAAGGAAAGCGACTGTCTCTCGCTTGTAGGATAACTTGAGGTGAGATTATAGTGGAGATCAGACAAGCGAGAGAGAGTTTGAATAAGCGGTGACACTGGGAAAGGCTTGGCACGCCCAAACAACATTGTTTTTTTGGGGCAATTCTGCTTCACTCTTCGAATGAAGAATATAGTCAGAGGAATTTCCAGAACAACATCTCGTTTGCTGCTTCATGATGCAAAATTCAGACAAAGTTGTCTGGCTCCGAATAGGCTCTACGCACTCGCAATCGAGTCTCTGCTGTCCTTACAGCTTCAACCTTTACCTATTTACCATCACCCACTCTGCGATGATGCTCTCTCACTACCAAACCTTGGACTGGACTCCCAGTCTCATCTTGACTCTTGGCATGGTATCGTAGTGAGATGATGGCACCATCGAGAGCTTGCCACTCTACCAATTCTTAGATCGCAAATCCCCGGCACGAGAGTTGTTACCCACAGGCCTATAGCTATACGGCGATCATGTGATAGCGGTGTGGTACATCCCCAAAGGGGAAAACGGTCTGTCATTAGGTACTCCGGGAGAATGAAAGTGATGAACTATAGGTGTATCAATACTATATAACATGTGTAGACCATCAATCACGGAAATCATGAGCAGGCCCGGTCACAAAAAGGGAAAGCGCGCAAAAAAAAAGGGAGAAGAAATTGGAAAGACTAGTCTTCCACTTTTAACACTGAGCCCCACAGTTTTGCAATAGGTGAGGTAGATCATTTCCACTCCACTAGAGAGCAACGGTAGACCGCCTGCAATTTATACCGCCGCCTCTGTCAGATCGAACAACCTATGAATGCCTCCCCTCTGGGATCTCGTGGATAACGGCATTTGCGTCCAATTCCGTAGGACCACGGGCACTGCGCGAATTTTGCGGAATATCCCAGTTCCATTGGCCAGAATGATGGCGAGGCGAGGAACTCCCAAAGCCAGACACCGATTCGGGAACTGGAGAGAACTGACGCATCGTGGGTTCTGGGGTGCCGACGGAGGTCACATCAGTGCCTGGCGCCCGGCCAGTATTGCTGTCGAGTTCATTCTTGCGGTTCCCGTCAGAGCCGCCCGTGTTGTTGAACAAAGCCCATCGCGCCGTGCGCTCGGTCCGCCCGTCTTGCGAAGACATCCATTGTGAGTATACGCGATTCCGACCGAGGACAAAGAACAAAGCAACCAAAATAGCAACAAATACCACGGCTGCGATGACAATGCCGGCAATCGCTCCACCGCTCAATCCTCCTCCACCACCACCTCCACTCGATGCGGCGCCGCTGGTGGTCGCGCTGGCGGTTGCGCTCGAGGTTGTCGAGGTTGAGCCGCTGGAGTTTGAACCGCCCCCCGAGGAGCTGCCGCCCTCGGGGGGCGGCGACTCGCCGGGTGTTAACATATAGGGATAGGTCAGGGCTCTCTTGTACTGGGCTTCAAACGTTTGCGTCGAGTTCTGGAGGTATACATCAGACTTTCCCTACAGAGGCTGAGTAGATCTAGACTTACCGGGTTGATCACGCCCACCATTCCGTTCTGCAGGCATGAACCGATTGCCGTGCAGTAGAAAAAGGTCGGCTAGAGTAATTTAACATCTGCAAATGTAGTTTTAGCGCAGAAGAAGCTCATTCTTACCTGAGTATCATTGACGACGACTGACCAGGTCGGGGGCTAGGGTAAGAACAAATGTCAGTCGAATGAGTCTATAGCGCTCGAGTCGCAATTTAGCCATGCTTACGGGACCAACAAGTTGACCATTAACTTGACTGAAGCTGTTGAACATCCCAGAGTAGAAGTAATTCCCATCAGCCGGCTGACAAGGCGCCAAAAAGTCTGCTTTCACGACCGAGTGGTTTGTTGGGTAGAATTCAAACACGACGACATCGCCGGGGTTGGCCGTGAGACTATGCGGGACGTAGGCGTGAGGACTCGACTTGGGTCCAACTTGAACAGTATGTGTCGCGATACCGGTGGAGGATGTTGCTGAGGACGAGGTTGTGAAACCGCTCGCCGTCGCTGTCATTGTCGCTGAGCTATTGTCGGAATAATTTTGCGCGTATCCTCCAGTTGCCAAAGCGATAGATACCAGAAGTGGCTGAAGCACCTGTCGTATGAACAACATATTGGAAGCTGACGTTGACCGTAGGAATCGCCGTACACTACGCTGCCAGTTTTGGACTCACTCGAAGATGTGCAGAAGGAAGAAAAGGTCCAGCGGGATGGAAAAGCGCAGAAAAAAGCCACTGTGACCGAGGGGAGGCCTCCAGCCTGATTGGAGCTTAGCAAATAAAAGATTGGTACACAGCTGAGCAGCACAGACATGCTTTGTCTGAATGTGTTATTTTAGTTTTTGTTTTTGTCTTTGACCGACAAGTGTAATCTATCATTGAGGATCCCGAAGAAGAACAGGGTTCGCAAGAGCCCAACCATATCGAGTTCATCGTCGGGCCCCCACTCGTCGATCCACTTGAAAGACTTGGGGGCGCTCTTGGTAAAGTTACTCAAGTAGCTATACTTTGGGGGTCTTCTCTCTGGGAATTTTTAACCTGACGTTGTTGATTTGCTGCCTTGTCTGGCCATTCTACTAGCCCCCAATTATAACTACGGTCGGGGAGATGGATCTTCAGGGTACATTACTTCATACGAAGGAGGTTACTTTCTTACGCATGAGCATGTAAACATCGTCCCCAGCGCATTGTTAATTGTACTCTGTATATCTTGCAACGCGGTCACAATTGCGAAGGCCTTAAGGAGTCGTCCTTTGACTCAAAAAAATGAGAATTAGATCTGTTTCGAGTCGAGGATGAAACAAGATCGAGGTAAAGACTCGTTCAATCGCAGCCCTCTCCATCGCCACCTCCAAGAAGTGCCGGAATCCGTGACGTCTCTCACAGCCAAAAGCTTTTCAACTGCCTGGCCACTAGTTCAAATGCAACTTTCAGCAATGCAGTCAGCACAGGGTTCCTTCGGTCTCCATTGGAGGGGCTGCGCCAACAACGTGGTGAGTGCATGTCAGCCCCCGAGTCCAGCCAACCCCTTGTCGAGGGAATGAATGAATAACTCTAGTGTCACCTTGGGAATGCTTGGGCTCGATCTTGATTTCAATTTGAAACACGATTCATGCCGTGCAGTTGTTCACGCCCTAGGAATCAAAGTGATTGCATGAACTCTCGAGATAAAAACCCAACAGTAGCCCGTAGGCCCATTCAACCTGCTTTCTTGGTTCCGGCCGATCTTACAAAGAGCCCCACGGGCCAAAGGGCCAAAGGGGCCAAGCAGAAATAGATTAACTCAGCCCATGATGATTGTGCAATATTATTTCACAGCCTTACGGGCTCCAAGGTCCAGGTTACAACCCAAGCCATCTTAGGTATCCTCAGTTGCATCCATCAGTCATCCATGGCACTTCGCAGTAACCTTTTTCGTATGCTAACTGCTAACATAATTCCACCCATTATGCCCTTGTTCTACCCTAGAGCTTGCATAAAGGAGACAAAGACAGGTTGTAGGATACAACGTCGCAGGCTCGTAATGAGCCACAAAACGACGCCGATCTCTATCCCGCCATCTGTTTGGCGAGTCTAAGACTCGCCAAACACGTTTGCGTACCGTGACAATGGCCCCTATCACCGCAAATGCACGTTGAACGGGTCCAGATGCTCTTCTTCGGAAGTGGAATATTGGTAGATCCCCTCTTAATCTCACGGCCTTCTTGGACAGAATTGCCAAGATACGTCAGGCCGCCCGCCCGTCAGCCCTAATATTTCCTGTGAGCCTCATCGTCAGCCATGGGGTTGGGATCAAAAGGGAAAGGAATCCGAGATAGCTTACCAACAGCCACGGTACCACCCACGCCGTTAGGTACCTAAAGAATCCAGCCCTCCCAATTTGAAGAACCAGGTTGAGTAATATCCCCATGCTCAGCACATGTGGCCTATCTTGCTTGACCGGGATTTTTAATATTTTGGCTTTATTTACTTGATGAATGATCGCAGGTTATGAGGGTTGAAAATCTCCTGGGACCTTACTGGCTGTGGATGGGCGTAGACCCTAGCTTGTGTGGCTCAGCCGTTGGTGGAATTATTCCTAGCCGGATCCTACCTTGCGAACAATCTTTCAAATCATTGAAGATGCCCTCCTCAAGTGCCGTTCTAGGCTTGATTATGCTGGCTGGTTTGTATCCACTGGCTTGAAGAACTAAAACCCGATTAGATTCCAGAGCTATTTTTAGGATTTGCTCATGAACATTGTTTGCATCCTCTCCCAATTTCCTTGGCGTTCCTTCCAAGGATGCGCCTTGTCGGTAACCATCACATGTCTGAGACCGTCAAGGCTAGGTAAGAAGAGCCTTTGCAATCATCAGGACTGATCAAGTCCCAGTCAACCTGGAGAATCACAGGCTAGTCCAAGCGACTGCAAGCGGGAAATGAAGCAGTTGTATAGTTTACATACACTAGCATATCGTTGGCCCTCAGTCTATACATAGCTTGAGGTTCAAAGGTATGGACTCGGCATCATCTATCGCGTATATCCTTATGAGGTGATCAACATGTGGAGGCGCACCATGCCGCGGGGTTTGAACACTTTGGCTCGCGTTAAGCTTTGTCCACATTTCTTCTTACTGGAAACCAACTCTCTCATCACTCTTCAACTGAGACCTGGTGAGTCAATCATTCACATGTTGACCTTTGAGGCCCAGGCTTTATCATTGAAGTCCCGTTACAAAGGACTTTCATCACATCCATCGAATCCTGTGAGTGAATGTGTCTCTTCACTTGTGAGATCCCTGAGCGCCTGACTAAAAGCTTCCACGCTTAACTTCAAGGCTCCACCTCATTGTCTCGTCCGTCCTTGTGCGGTCTCTCTCGTCGAGTATGGCTTTTGAGCCAAGACACGCTTTCTGCAAGAACCATCAGGAGCACTCGCCACAGACAGGATATTATATCCCGAAATACCCACGCTCGATTATAAGAATTATAGTGAGGGTTCGCCAGCTCTTTCCTCAACTTAGCAACGTAAACCTGGACCTTCTCCCTTAACCAAGGATGTGGTTCTCCAAATACATCCCATACCCTTCCATTCCTGTCGCCCAATGCTCAAGATTGACAGTCCCTGCATCCCTGAGTCGCCTGTCCCTCGGCCATGCACCGACAGGCCATTTACATTTATAGGAAGCTCACCAATTATGATTTCTGCGAGCCGCTCACCTGACGTGGCTAAAGCTATGCCACCGACCATGAGAGCGCCCGTGATGGGATGATGGTTCGCTTGGCTGGTTTCTTTGCTTCTCACACGACGGGAGCCGAGCCATATGGAGCAGAGGAAGCCACCATAGGACGAAGCCATTTTCCGGACGGCCAAGATGAAGATTTCAGAATGTAGTTGTGTTTGAACCAGGACCTATGAGCAGCAACAGAGCTCTGGGCGCTCTCCAGAGGCTCTTTCTCCATGTCGACTAGCCTGCATCGTAGGGCCGTGCTGAGGGGGCCAGTTTCGGCGGCCTTTAGTACCAGAACCGGCCGTCTCTGCACATATAGTGTCCTATGTACTCTGAACTTTGTACAAAGGGCGTTCAAAAGTCGAGACATCCCACCTGACCGCTTTTCTTCACCGTGCACACCGCTCTCCCTCGTACTGCTCGAGTAGTTTTGCATATGAGCTTTCTTATCCTGATAGGGCAAGTTTGCAAAGCTATTCAGAGCTGGCAACGGTATAAAAGAGGGGAGGTACTGCCGAATTCGAAACCAGATTCACTTTCTTGCACTCGTAGATTGTTTCCCAGACCCTAATTCTAAGTGCGCTAGGCTAAATCTGATTAGCGGATTTGAGGACCCCTGTCAAGCTGTGTTGTCTTGCATGAACAGAAACAAACGAATGTCCGTATTATACAGTAAGGGTCCTTGGAGCTTCGTGGATCTTCTCTGCAAACAGCCCAAACTAAAGCAGACGTCATGGCGATCTGGCAAGATCGATCGAGGATTTGACGTCTTCCTCGAGTGGTGCATCAATGTAGTCGGTTCAAAGGAAGAGAGTGCCAGAGGCCATTTTCGACACGCGGGCCTGAATATTGCAGTTTGTGATACTTAAGACCCCTTCTGATGTTACCGTAGAGAGCTGCTCTGTCATATTTACCGATTATTAGGCCTGAATGAATATCATGTCTATTGGTACCTCCGAGACATATTAGCTACAGTTGATTTCGAAAACAGATTCCCTCATGGACACAATATGCATTGTTTCTCGGCTTGTACCCGAAACGACACTAATCTGCATACGGTTATAGGATCAACAATCCCTGCCGCGCCGCATTTTAGAACGTATTGGATTTCAGCGGCGAATGAGTCACTGTAAAATACTGTAAAACTCCATAGGATCTTCGAGACAAAGTTCTCGAAGGGGTAGGGAGAAAAAGCGATCTGGCCTTACACATGCCCAGCGTCCCCTAGTATTCACTTCCTTCCACCGGATTTGTCTTTCTGATCATAATTATTCTCAAAATTGCTCTACAACCAAGCAAGCCCCTCGACTCCGCCGTGGCAAGTGGGAAAACATCAAACTCTATAGGGTCTACCGCAGTATATTCACTGCCACAGACAAGATGCATTATGCTATGGTCTTATTCCCTGGCTTTGAAGCCCTAGACGTCTTCGGGCCGCTGGAAGTCCTTAATGTCCTCTCTGAGCAAACTCATCTTCGGCTGTCCTTACTATCCTCATCTATTGCTCCTGTTTCAACGCGTTCTCCAGATCCGGCTGCCCATCAAACGGGCTCAATTTGTTCGCAAGAAATTGTGCCAACAGGAACATTCAATGACTTTATTGACGCCGTGGGCACGGACTGCGGCCCAGAAAGCAAATCGATTATTGATGTTCTCCTGGTCCCTGGTGGTTCTGGGACACGTTTCGCTGAAACTATCAACCCTGTTATCGAATTTGTTGAGAAGGTATTCCCATCGGTGAAATACATTATCTCCATCTGTAATGGGGCAGGCGTGTTGGCAAGAGCAGGGATATTGGATGGAAGGAGGGCTACTACCAATAAGTTGTTATGGGAGCCGACAACTGCTCTTAGAAACGAGGTCCATTGGGTTAAGCAGGCAAGGTGGGTTATGGACGGGAACACTTGGACTGCTTCTGGGGTGAGCGCCGGTATTGATGTGACACTGGCGTTCGTACGACAGGTATATGGAAAAGATCTAGCCGGAAGCATTGCAAGAGAAATTGAATATGTCTGGGATAGCGAGGATGATGGCACAAAGGATTCTTTTGCATCTCAGCTTCAGCCCCTTTAATCCATCATGAGAGTTATGGGAATAGACGATATGGGAGGATATGATAGCTGAGAATTCAACTATGTTCAACCTACTGTGTATCATATAGATAGTAGCTTCGAAAGAGTACTCTCGGTGCCATATTGTGCATTCTGTTCTAAAGTAGCAATCCTGAGGATAGTAGTGCTGCAGAATGATGGATGTCAGGGCATTGTGGCCTAAATGCGCATAAAGATGCACCGAGGTAGGAGTCTAAGCGTGTTCAGGTAAAAATACAGTATTATACGTAACCCAATTGTTCTGGAATCAAAGAGGATCTATTCTTGGAAGCTAAATAAGGACTAGGGTGGTTTTAGACGCGGGCCGAGAAACAATGCGCGTGTGTTCATGGGGGAATCTGTTTTCGAAGTCGGCTGTACACGCTTGCGTGCAAGCTTATACATTTCTCGACCGCAAGACGGTAAACAGTACTATGAGAACTATCTGGGGATTCTGTAGATATTGAGAGCATGCTGGAAATCAAAAGAAAGGATCGTCGATGATTTCGACTCGAAAGTACGGCTACTCCATTGGCACCAGCTCACTATACAGTCGGTTGGTTGGTTGGTTGATGTCATTTACCCTGACCCCTCGCAAAAAGTTGAAACCCTGGATTGAAGTACAAGTGTGATGATCATTTTCTAACTATGCGAGTAGGTCTAGCTATTTGTAGTCACGGTAGCTGCCTTCTGCCTAGAGTGGTGGTGGCAGCCTAATAGGCTGCCACTACTATATCTGTACATCACGTAACCTGGGATCCAACTCAAAAAGCGATATGCAGGCTACAACTACTTTCTAAATACAAGATGATTGATCCCTGAGATTGTTCCAAACTTCCTGGGCGATGAATCTTGAGCCTCACCTGGTAAAGCCTGTCATGGCCTGATTGCCATTTGCGGTGTTAGGCTGCCCTCATGGCGCGCCTAGAATGAGTTCCTAGATAAGGCGGCTAACCATTGTCCGCGGCTGGCTGCATCTCCATCAGAAATCGCGAGAATGCCGGCAATGCTGAATTTAAGAACCTGGACAACGATTGCGCAGCGGGTCAAATAAGCGGTCGAGTTGTCCTTCATCGCATTAAACGCCATATTGCCAGTAATGCGGTACAGAAATGAGCGAGTGCACTACTCGAGCACAATTCATCGCATTAGTACAGCCCTATTGAATGAGAGATTGAGAATCGCATTTATTTTCAATTGAATGGAGCTTTTCACCTGAATTAGAAGCCCAGACCTACTACGTAAATATACAAGACTTATTGCTGATATCGCTGAATAGAGTCCATTTCCCTGCTCTCAATAATCCGAATCAAGTCACCGTCGCCCACATCACAAACCCCACCAAATCACCCTCCCGCAGCAAACGGACTCGCCGCTCTCAACTTCTGCCCAAACCGCCAAAGCAAAACAGGCGCAGGAATCCCAATTCCAATAGCTGCAAACGCCAGCACACTATTCCCCCACCCATACTCTAGCGCCTCAAACATATAAGGCGCAAAGAGCGGGAAACTAAAGCCCGCCAGCGACCGTAGAAACGCTGCCGCAGCCAGCGCGCTTGCCGCATACTGCGTATACGAGTCAACAATGTAGGTCTGGATACAGAGGAACGCGACGATATTGCCAATGCTGAAGATGCATATGCCAATGTTGGGCGCAATCCAGTGGCAGTGGGTTTGGGCGGTCCAGCCGTAGATGAATAGGCCGACTGGATTGCAGAATGCGGCTACGGCCATTAGGGGGACGCGGAATTCTGGTCGGCCGGTGTTGTTGTTGCGGCGCTTGAGGTATCGGTATATGCGGTCCATGAGGGGGGCACAGATTTGGGCGCCGAGCATGAAGCCTAGACCCATGGAGATGTAATTCAAGCCGCCGATGCCGGCGGATTCACCGTAGTAGGCTTTGCTGGTCCAAAGTGTTGGGAATGTGGCCAGGGTGAGGTACATAATTCCATAGACTGTGGTCGTGGATTAGATTTTGGGGACAGCTGTTAGTCGGAACTTGTGTCACTTACCAAAAGCCATGTACAGAGCCAGGATTTGCACAATGGGCTGCGTTGTCAAAAGCCGGAAAGGGCGAATCAATGCAGTGCTGAGGATTTTGCCGGAACTCTGGCGTTTTCGCTCACTCTCGCTCCGGGAATCTTGATTTCCTGTCTCTCTGCGAAGCTTTTTGGCTTTCCAACTCAAGATGACCGGGGCGTATGTCTCTGGCAAAAAGAAGAAGGCCGCGATCTGAATTAATCCTGCCGTGATAGACGTTGCGTAAAAGACCCATCGCCAGATCGTATTCTCTGCGATGAACCCGCCTGCTATGGGTCCGATCGCAGGGCCCAGCACGGGTGCAAGGCCGTAGATGGCGAGGGCCTTTCCACGCTCTTCGGGACGAAAACAGTCTGCGAGAACTCCACCTCCAATCTAAACAGTCTTGTTAGCGCGAGCCGTAAATTGCAAAGATGCTCCTACATACCGCCAGCGGTGCACTTCCTCCAAGTCCAGCGAGGAAGCGGAACGCAATCATCTGCCCAGCCGACTTCGAGACGCCGCATGCGATGTTAAAGACAATGTAGAGCAAGTTTGTGAGCTGCAAGACAATCTTCCTGCCATATATCTCAGACAATGGGCCAAGAAAGAGCGGTCCAACTGCATATGCCAACACAAAAGTTGACAGAGTGAGCTCTAACAGTACGAAGTCCGTTATCTTGAACTCGACTGCCACGCTCTCCAGAGTTGGTGCCACCATGGTAGATGAGACTGGAGAGATAAATGTGAAGAATGAGACGAGCACAGCGGCCAGCCATTTCTTCTTTATTGGCCAGTTCTTGGGGTTTGCGGGATCTTGAGGGCCATTCCATGTAACCTAAGGTTGTCAATACTCAAGAGAGTTGAACAGAGTGAGATGGTTCTTACCAGTGCAACATCCTTATTCTCTGCCTTAGCTGAAGGCCCTTCGGAGTCCGGCTGCTTAGTGCCTGCCTCCACGTCTGGCTTAGGCTCACTTATCATTTCCTTTCGGGGTTTGCCTTCACCTGCTGCCATGACTGGATGGCTGGTGAGACTTGTGCCAGAGGGCGGGGGTTCTGTGTTTGGTGCGTCGCCCGTGTCGTGTGGAGCAGAATGTAGCGATGTAGACATTCCGGGGCACGGATCCGTGACTTGAGGTTGTGCTATGGCGCGGTCGTTGTGGAGGCCGAGACTCGGCCGGTCTTCGGTTCTTCGGGTACTGGATTGCAAAAGGCAGTTACTATGTTGGTAACACAAACTTGTGTGTTATATAGGAAGGCATAACCAGTATTTGGATAATTCGCCGAGATTGACCGGCTGAGTTTCCTAGAGCAGTCGGGGCATCGAGAGGCAAGTATACGGACAATCTTGGGGTATTCGGTGAATCCGGCAAATTGAAATGATCTTGAATTGTACCCTGTCAGCACTCGGCAGAGTGCTCCTAGTCATGTCTCCGGACATTGAAACGTATTCTCAGCCCTGGTTGGGAAGGCATGTATTGATTATCTCGTGCCGAGTCATCCATGTGGCTGGTTTATTTGCATCCGACTCAACTAGACTCGGCGAATCATTGCACTCAGATAATCCTGTATACGCTTCACATCGCCAAGGTCGGCAAGAACTCCAATATACCCATCAGGCCTGACGACAGCCAGTGCGCCCCTGTCCGGATCAACACCGTAGGTGCCATAGACGTCATCCATCTCATACCCACTATAGAACGACATTTCGGAGTGCTTCTTCACTTCAGTTGGAATATCATTCCACGTGAAGTCTCTCGACAAGCGGGGATGAATGACAACCTGCTCTAGGACTGACTGCGGGAACTGTGAGATGGTCGCACCCAGCGCAATGAGTGTCTTGGACGAGACTCCTTGTTGATCCAAGAGGTCTGACGAGGTTAGGCACAAGATGCGGAATCGGCCGGTAGATGTAAAGTCTATTGTTTGGTCAGCCGAAAGCCATACTCAAGAATTGAAGATTCACCATACCGTCCTGAAGATCACGGCGATAACCATCCGCATGTCGAATGAGGCGCACATTCAGCAGTCTTCGCCCCGGTCGCAAAATTCCAAACAGGTAATCAGTGCCGCTGATCGGATTTTTCTCACCATCCAGACTACGGTCCACAGCGATATTTTCGGGATACTCGATTCCACAGCCGCTAGTGAAACCGTTTCCACGACTGAACACTTCAAGGAACTCTTCATGCGTCAAACCCTTGCCACCTTCGTCGGAAGCGCCAATCTTTCCAGAGAACATTGAAGAGAATGCACGGTCAAACTCGATCAATTCTTGTGCGATGGTGTGGCGCTCAGTGTGATAGGTGTCAAGAATCGGGTCAGGCTGTCCATCAGTGCTCTCGGGGGTCAACCCGTGTATGGAGTAAGCTAATTTCCAGGCCAAATTATATGAGTCCATCATTGAGACGTTCATCCCTTGGCCGGCCTGTGCATTGTTAGTCACGTAAACCGACACCTAGATTTAGTCTCTCGTACCTTTGGGCTATGTGTGTGACAGGCTGGAAGGATTTGATGTCAGTAGCAAGTCACGTTCTCCGAATTCGAGTCTACACGTACCGTCTCCCGCGATAAAAACTCGGTTCACGCCTTTTGAGTCCTTGACGGAAAACTTGTCCGTCACTCGTTGGCCAATCTGGTAGGCTGCCCACCAATCCACAGCACCATTTCTCTTGGGACGGATATAGTACGGCTTGAATGCCGCGGCGGCGTTGTCGAAAATAGTCTGCTCTGTGACCTGGCTGCGACGAGCTCTTGCATCTGCCGTCGGAGTGGCAGTTGAACTATCCTTCGTTTGTTGATCGCTGTCTGGTTTGACATCTCCAGGCACTTGCACATACAACCGTGTCAAGTAGTCACCCGTGGCGACCCGTTCGCGAGGAATAACCATGACCGAGCCCGCGGGCGAGTGAATAGCGCAGCGTCGACGAATATCGGGGAAGTCAGTGTCAACAATCAAGTCGACCACACCCCAGATATGATCAAGCGATTCGCCCTCCAATTTGAGACCCATAGAACGCCTCACAACTGAGTGAGCGCCATCAGCGCCTACCAAATATTTTGTTCGCACGATTCGGCGCTGGCCCTCGGTTTCCAACTCGGCCAACACGGGGAACTCCACATCCCCCTGCTCGTCAATCTTCACATCGATCAGTTTGGTATTTCGCTGCACACCACGCTTCGAATAGCGCAGCAAATCTGTTTCCAGAATACGCTCAATGCGACCTTGGTGAATTGTGACTTCGTGGGGGAATCGTGCAGGTACGGCGACGTCTTGGACTATCGACGTGCGCTCGATGATGTTGCTATTGTCTTTCGATGGGTTCCAGAACGCGACCTATCGTGCAGAGATCGTTAGGCCTGTCGCAACTAGATAGTTGGGGAGGTCCCTTACCTGCCACATCTGGCATCCCTCGGTAAGAACCTCATCTACCAGTCCGAGCGACTTCAATGTCTCTAGAGTCCGTGGTTGGAGTCCATCGGCCTGGCCCGACTTCAGAGTGGTCGACTTGGCGTCTACACAGAGCAGGGACTCATCGCTCAGTCCGTACCGCGCCAGCAAGAGCTCGAGCATGAGTCCTGCCGGACCAGCTCCCACGATGACGACCTCGTATCTCTCAGTGTTGCCATCTGGTTGCGCTTTCGGGGAGAGACGCGGTAGTGGGGGTGCGAAATAGGGAAGGACGCGCAGCTCGCGTGACGCGGCGGCGTATTCGGTGAAGACGGGCATGGCAGTCCCTCAAAAGCAATTCCACCCACAGATTGGTGCTCAAATGATGATTCTAGGAGTGAAAGAGGCGCGCAATGAT
Organism: Penicillium sp. PG106-07D; assembly: GCA_037042255.1. NCBI lineage: Eukaryota > Fungi > Ascomycota > Eurotiomycetes > Eurotiales > Aspergillaceae > Penicillium > Penicillium sp. PG106-07D. The sequence continues at coordinate 20,831 of JAXQJV010000116.1, read as the reverse complement.
TTGTATTTACGAGATATTTTATGGAGGCCATAGGCCTTTTAATAAGACTCTCGAAGGCGCATCCCTGTGCCCACAGATTGAAGAAAGGCGGGGATGATGGAGGCGCCAGCCAGCTGATGTGGGCACGATACTTTCCGCAAAGTACCTAAGCACTTTGGTACTGGGTCCCTATCGAGGTTAAATGGGTCAAGGAAAGGCCAATTACAAGATGAGGTCGATCAGCCAACTGGGCATAGTGGGTGGATTGGTGAGATTCTGGTAATCGTTCAGTAATAAATCCGGCGGGTGGGATGGCTGTTGGGGGAATTTCCGAATTTCCGAGAGTCGCAGATTGGTCAAGACCCGCAAGACATATCCTCTTTCAAGTCCTCTCGGGACAAGTTACTCGTTAACGTATCCCGATCTGATATGCCGCAATTTTGGAGGACGCGGCCAGCCCTATGCAAGTTTTTGGATGAAGGAGTATAGCTATCATTGTTAAATCCGCGTCTTTTCTGACGTTCAAGTAGCGGGGGGAGATCAAGATGCGTTGAAAAAGCGATCTAGTCTACGTCTAGAGGTCTGGAAGGAGCATATAGTTTGGAAAGACTGGAGGCTATTCGACATATGGAATTTCCACCACAACGGAAGAAGAAATCTATTCAAAATGGTCTAAACTAAACAAATAACTAGTTAGGCAATCATCATACACAGTGTTCCCTTTGCCTTCTTCTTCCTCCTCCTCCTCCTCCTCATCCTCTCTGCTACTTGTTCCGCGGCTAAAGCAGATACAAAAACCGCGACATTTAAAGATGCGTAATGCCACAGCTAAACGACGACCCACAGTCTCTTCTCCAGCAAAAGTCGAGCGATAATCTGACAGATCAAGCCCGCTGTAACCATCGCTGCACTGAACATCGATGCCTCTAAATACCCATAAGTCCGGATTAACTCCCCATTTATCGGTGTGCCGGCCAGTGCTCCGAAGCTGCAAATCGCCAGGCCTTGTCCGACATATGTACCAATATCGCTTGCATTCGGACATACTACGCTCGCCCATGTATGTTAACATCTTATCGGAAATGTCAAAGCCGAGCACAGGGAGAAGAGGCAGACCTTGAGCGACAGTAGGCGAATATAATGAAAACACCGCACCAGAAAAGAACCCAAAGAACGCGATCCAAACCATGATCGCCGCACTAGAGATCGCAGCCGTCCAGCAAAAAAGGAGGACTGCGCAGGCCGCATAAGTGACGATAGTAATATTGAATCGACCGAGCTTGTCCCCGGCGAAATTGGGGATGGTGCGGCCAAAGAACGAGGGGGCGTTGAGAATGGCAACCTGGTACAGAGCCATCTCTTTGCTCATATCACCACGCTCCACGGCATAGTCTGCGATGTAGAATATGGGGGCGTACAGGCCCAGCAGGGCCAGGAGGAAGCCTGCATTGGTCAAGTTGTAGGGCCACTGCTTGAAGGCTCTTGATAGGAGCATGTTTTTCTGGCGACGAGGCGCGAATTCCTTAGTGACGAGGGCAGCGTAGATCAGTAAGGTCAGCATGATGAAGCCAATAATACGCACCGACCAGCCAAAACTGAGGTGATGGTGGTTTAGCAGGCGATTCAGGGTAATGGGGAAGATGATGCCCCCGACGGCGGCACCGGATACTACCACTCCCATTGCCAAAGCACGACGCGTGGTGAAATACTGCCCGACGCAGGAAACCACGGGTGTAAAAATCATCCCGCAAGCTATGCCTCCCAGAACACCCTGGGCGAGGATAAAATGGTAATATTCGCGGCTGAGGCTGGTCATCATGACGGAGAAGACTAAAGCAAGACCCGCAGGGACCACGACTGCTTTAACGCCGAGACGATCGGAGAGGGGACCACTGGTGGCACCAAAGAGGAAGAGGAGGAAGGCTTGTAAGGACCCGATCCATGATATTGCGCTGGAGGATTCGGAGGCGAGAAAGGTTGTGCTATAGTAGCTTTGAAAGACGCTGGGCATATATTAAGGCCAGCGTTCGGGCAGTTTTGACACGTTGTTCGACAAGACTCACCCGAATGTGTTGATATAACCAAATGTGCACCTATATCAGCCGTACTTAGACAAATGTCTCGTATAGGAGTACAGCTTGGGGCTGGACGCACATCTGAGCAGCAAAGGCTCCTAGCGCCACGCTCCACGCTCGGGCACCTCCATTGGGAGGATCCTGGGAATTCTGGCGTTTTGCTTCGTCACTGGTCATTTTGAAAGAAAATCAAACTCTGTGGAAGAGATCTGATTTGGGAGTATTCGAGCGATAGAGGCAAATAAACCCAGCCCCATCGGAGATAACAGCCCGGAGTCCGCGCGACCTGATTTGAGTGAACATGGATGGTCTGCATTCCAGCTCATCGGGCTAAGAATTATACGGACAACATGACATCACTGTCATTGGAAAAGCAAAAGACTAACACATAGTCAGCTCTAGAGTTCGGAGTCACGAAATTTGCAAATTTGCCCGAGGTCCGCTCTGCTGGGTCGTGCTGATACATGGTCTAAAGATATCACAGATGTAAGTCTGGACCCTGAAAATTTTCCAGCAGAGGTTCAATAACTCACCTTCAAACCACCCAATGGTACCTGGGAGCAGCCTGGGGCACTGATTCATCCTCCTAGGAATTTCTATCACCCCAGTCTCCATTGACAAGGTAAACTGAGGCATCTCCAAGTCGACATGGGCCAAATTCACCGGTCTCATACAGGTTGATTAGAGCTTTTATATTCAAGTGCTGTACTTAGTCAAATTAAGGTTGAAGAAATCTTTCAGCTCTTAGATTTTTTCTGCGGTCTGGGAAAGGATGGAAGGGAATAGGACAGGCTGGGCTGAACACGAGCTGGGAGTCGGCCATGCGAGAAACTGGATCGCTGAAGGAAAGGCAAATTGATAGAAGAGTGTCGCCTTCGGTGCAACGATTGTTTAAGCTGGACAAAAGTAAGTGACAGCGGAAGGCCTGGTCTTTTAATACTGCATGAGGCGTGCCTTCCAACGACACTGAATTATTTATGGCGCTAAACCAAATTGATGACGGCAAAATAACCACATCTGGTAGTTCACAAAGTACCGATACCAGGTACAGATTCTAAAATTTTGAATGCTTCAGAATGATTGTAAGTCACGCAAGGTAATAGTCAATAATAATCGGAAGAGAGAAGATATCAATTATAATTACTGTTAAATGAGAGGGAAGTATTCAAGTCCGTTGCATGTCGGAAGTTATCACACCATTCAGCTTGCTTTGGCAAACACGAGTTTTATTACTTCATTAGAACGTAGGTCTATATTGTGAAACAACCTTGGTCTAAAGAAACGCACGTTTCCTGTACTGCAATGTCATTGTCGCAGTCTCAAACTCGAGGAGAGCTATCCAGACAATACTGGTTAAATAGTTTCCGTTAGGCTGTTTTTGCCCATGCAATCCAACTTGGGGTCTTGAGTTGCAGATTCAACGATAGAATGGCTACAGAACCTCCTAACATGGTGAGCTGTCCAAGGGAGATTTTGATGAGCGTGCCCGACGCTTTTGGCATTTCTGTTGCATCTTATTGTGATTCGAAGCCCGTCTACAGCGAACCATTTGAAGCGTCATACCGTGGCCAAGATCGGGCATGGCGGTTACTGAAAAGCCGTTGTCTTTCAACGCGTCTTTTAGGGCCATCAATGCGAAGCTAGTTGCTCCTGCTACTATAGTTATTTTCCACCTGCAGCTTCTTCAGAGTGTGCCTATGCTATGACTTGGCCAGGATTGCGGGGGTGAACCCAGTATGATCACGTCGTTCCTTCCCTGTGAAGCTACAATTCCGCACTTGAAGTACCAATTAACAACATTCTTCAACCTTTGGTCGCTCAAAGCACCTCGGCAGTTAGTCCGGTAGACCCGGCAGTGTGGTGGACCTCAAAGTACCGAGCTACAGCAAAGTCCGCCGGATCAGACAGTGAACGGATGTTAAACACCCCCCGGATAATGTCGTATGTAAGAGTCAGGCAGACGTCAGGAATCTCGGGAATATTCCGGTTTAGCCGAGATGCAGTCATGCACCAGTCGACGATGGGAGATAAGCCAGCCCCCGCTGTCGATAGGCGAGGAATTCCCCCCGCTCCCCCGCGTTTCGTCTCCCGTGGGGATTTGAAAGTTTGTCAGGGACCGCACTCCACGGGGGATTCCCGGGGAGCCATTCGCATCTTCGCTGTAGCTCGTGCCCTCGGACCCCCTCCGTCTCGGAACAATCTAGCGACAGAAATTGTGGATACCACGAAATTAGACATTGCGAGAAAGTCTATATCCGAGAATGGTGGATCTTCAATGGGGGTTTTCCTGCTACCGAGAGATGCGCAGGCTGGGTCAGACCGGGGAGGACGGCGAGATATACTTCAATTTTCTGCTCATTGACCAAATTGGGCTGGGGTTTGAGCGTTTTCGTTCCAAAGAAGACTGTATATCCGGTCCGAGGAGCCGACAAGGCGTAAAATGAATGAGCGGTGGGCGCTGATGATAGCTTGAATCCTTTAAAATTCGGTAATAGCCCGCCTGCAATTCAAAGAGTTGGTGTAGAAACTAGGCCTTGGAAAAGCTCTGCGGAATCCCTACCATCCTGCTCGATTCCCATTCTTCCATTGTCACTGCTTGTTGTTCGAGTCAAGAAGCAGTCATGAAGCGTTTGTCCCGAGTATTCAGCGGTAGCCCCAAACCCGTCGTGACGGAGAAGGAGTTCCCTCAACCAGCTGCGAAAACTGTGATCGAACAGCGGTCGGTGGATGAAGGTAGGCCTTTGAGAGTCATCGTCATTGGCGCTGGTATCTCGGGCATTATTGCGTGCATCAGATTCGTTCAGAGAATTCCAAACGTCGACTTGTGCATTTATGACAAAAATGCGGACATTGGAGGAACTTGGTTTGAGGTCAGTCTTCTTTTGTGCTTTTTATCTCCAAGGGATGAGGCTATTGCCTGTCACGAAACCCCATGGTGCCTCGCACTTTTTTTTGGACTAAACTGACACTGGCGCTTTAGAATCGGTACCCGGGCTGTGCATGTGGTATGTGACCTAACCCACGTTAGCAATTTGACTTGGATACGTTCTAGTGGAGGCTGATGCTGATTGCAATTACTTCTGCTCAGACATTCCCGCACATACCTACCAAGCTACCTTCGAGCCCAACAAAGAGTGGTCTTCATTCTATGCCACTTCCCCCGAGATTCACCGATACTGGAAGCGCATCGTTGACAAGTATGGATGCATGAAGTACATCAAGTTGAAGCAGCAGATTGAGGGGGCAACTTGGAACGAAGGCAATTCAAAATGGCACATTCAAGTTAGTGGACATGTTGATGAGCGACAAGGTTTATGGCTGACTTACCATTTAATAGGTCAAAGATATTGAAACAGGCTCGACGTACAGCGACCAAGCTGATGTTGTCATCCAAGCGACTGGTGCTCTCAACAACTGGAGATGGCCAAATATCCCTGGTCTTCATGACTTCAAGGGCAAGCTCCTGCACAGTGCGTCTTGGGATGAAGAGTATGATTATTCGGTATGTTCAAGCCCAGTTGTGTGAATGACGCTCGGTTCTGACCCGTGTTATAGACTCAACGGGTGGCTGTGATTGGAAACGGTTCCAGTGGCATTCAGATTGTGCCTGGGATGCTGCCAAAGGTAGCCCATATGGACCATTATATCCGGAGCCGGACATGGGTATCCCCAACATTTGCCAGAGAGCAAATTGATAAGCGTGGCGGCAAGGGACTAGAGAATTGTAAGTCAACTCGATCTGTCAGCGATGATTTTCTAACCTTTGTAATAGATACATTCACACCGGAAGAGCTTGAGACATTTAAGAATGACCATCAAGCATACCAAGAGTTTCGCAAAGGTAAGAAAGCTCTTCTTGTACCACAGGCGAACCTGTCTAATCACAGCACTAGAGGTGGAGCTCGAGTTGCAGTCTATCCATGGGGCCACGCTCACAGGTCACCCCATGCAATTGGGAGCCCATGACGCCTTTGTCACAAATATGAAGCGACGGTTGACCAAAAAACCCGAGCTCTTGGATGACCTTCTCCCATCATTTCCACCAGCTTGTAGGCGCCTGACACCCGGTCCTGGCTACCTTGAGGCTTTGACGGACGAGAAGGTCAATATTATCAAGTCCGAGATTGTCAAGGTCGACGCGACGGGCATCCTCACAGCTGATGGGCAGCACCGAGAGGTTGATGCGATTGTCTGTGCTACCGGCTTCGATACCACCCATACTCCACGCTTCCCTATCAAGGGACGCGGAGGACTCACACTTGCGGAACGGTGGAAAAAGACTCCCGAGACCTACATCTCGGTCGCAACCGACGGGTTCCCCAATTACTTCATCTGCTTGGGACCCAACGCTGGCCTGGGAGAGGGCAATCTGCTCATCCTGATTGAAAGGGAGATTGATTACTTCACCGAGTGTGTGAAGAAGATGCAACGCGACAGCATCCGCACCCTGTCTGTGAAAACCGACGCGGTCCGGCGGTTTACGCAGTACTGTGACGAATATTTTGCAGGAACGGTCTTCAGCAGCAAATGTCGTAGTTGGTACAAAGGTGGTACTGAGAATGGGCGGATCGTTGCACTATGGCCTGGTATGGTAGCAATCTCGGGGGGTTTTGCACACATTTACTAACCTGACAACTAGGATCCTCCCTTCATGCGATGAAGGTTTTTGCGCATCCCCGATGGGAAGACTTTGAGTATGAGTATGTCAACGACAATCCGACCGGGTGGTTTGGTGATGGCTGGACGCAGAATGAGAAACTTGATAAGATCGATGTGAATTATCTGGATGATGATCAGATTGACTTCCCTCAGCCTGTCCAGATATATAAGGGCTCGGAGGGAACTGAGGGCTTTATGGTCCGAACGGACGTGTGAATTTTAATGAGTAGAGATTAGAGCAGATGTCCCTTAAGATGTTTTCTTTTAGCCAGTCGACTTTTTCTCAGATATCTAAGAGTATTCTGCTGCCTCCTAACCTAGTAGGTAGTCATGAGCAGGGTGTGGTAGTGTAGTAGTCGGCCTGTAAAACTTCCCGCTCCTGATCCCAAGAGAACTCGATGTAATTTTTGATACTCTTCTCATCGGTCAGGAAGGAAGGAAGGAAGCCATATGTCTTGGTTAGTTAGTTAGTGGAGTGCCATTGTTGAGTAGATCAATCTGGAGTCGCGATTATCCCAGGTCCACTAGGAGTACTAACGTGTGGAGCAGCAGAGCGGATCGATAAAGGGTGGTGATATCATCATCATACCGTACCATACCAGATAAATTACCCGCGTCCAGTCCGCCAATGCCAGCCACACGCCCGCATCAAGGCAACGGTTCGGCACTGCTTCCACAGGGCGCTACCGGTACAAATACGCCAGCAATACCACCCTTCCCCCGGAACGAACGCCCTCTGTCGCTGGTCAACTTTCTTCTCCTCCCTCCCCCCCAGACTTTCTTTTGCTCATCACACTTGCGTTTACCCCGGATCTCCCCTTCCTCCCCGATGGGTCAACATGAAGCCCGCCGAGAAGCACTTTCGCTGCACGATCTGTCAGCGGGGCTTCACGCGCATTGATCACTTGAAGAGACACCATCTCAGGCGTATGTTGCCCCGCCCTGCAGGTCCCCCCGATTCGCTGCTCAAGTCTAGACAGATTCCGGCCAGAAGCCCTACTCCTGCGTTTTCTGCAACGAGTCCTTTGCGCGATGGTGTGTCCATGATCGCCTATTACCCATGGGACTATATCAAGCTGACCCGTGCTCCCAGTGACAACCTGCGCGATCACTATACAGACTGCAGCCAGCGCGGGGATCGCAAGATCCCCGAGACGGGCCAACGAGGCCGGCGGCGACATGCATGTCAATCGGTAAGCCGATCCAGTCCTCCGAATCCCCATGCTCATTGTGACTAATCGATTTTCTTCGCCTTAGTGCACTGCGATGAAGCTCCGCTGCGATGGTAATACCCCGTGCGAGTCCTGCGTCAAAAGAGGCTTTACATGCACGAACCCTAAAGGGCCCAGTCCGAGTGCCAGTGTTGAGGATGGTATGGTGCGACAAAGATCCGCATTGCAATCAGGACTAATTGGGTCCAGGAAAAATCTCGCCGAACCCCGAAATGCCCCCGATTTATAGACAACCCTCGGATCGCGGCTCGATTAAATTCCTACTGAACGGCGGCACAGACTCATTTACCGAAGGCTTCCGACTGCCCCCTCGCAGTGATCGGGAACGGGGCATGGCGTATCACAATCAGACCGCGCTGGAGGAGGCAAACAACAACGGAGAGATCTACTCATCCTTCGATATACAAGGCGACCGGGCCGATTTCTCCCCAGACTTTGTGGAGTCCGACCCTTCCAATCTACAGTTCTTCCAAGATACGTTTCTGGATTTCTTCAATGGGCCTTTCGGTGACGGTCAGAAATCAGCGGAACTTCCGTACATGGCATATCCCGGTATCTTCACGCAAGGGCAGGACGCCAACATGGGTCTGCCAGCAGAACAGGGGATTTTCGAGCCCGAGCGGCCCTTTGCAATGGCTTTGATTCAGTCAATCTTGGCCCGAGCATGGACGGTACCTTTGGATCCGAAGGCACAAGAAGAGATCTCCGCGAACCTTAGCTTCTTGCTGACGACAGCGCGAATACGCAAGTTTGTGTCGCTCTACTTCAAGTACTGGCAGCCAAGCTGCGCGATGATCCATATTCCCACCTTTGACCTCGACGCAATTGCATTGCCTTTGTTAGCGGCAGTCACGTTCTTTGGGGCCATCTATAGCCCTGACCAAAGGGAGGCTTACGTGGCAAAGCGGCTCCTTGATTTTGCGGAGCTGTTCATCTTTTCGAGTCACATATTTTCGCCAGAGACCGAAGTTGCAAGCGTTTTCTCTGGAATTCGAAGTGTCGAGGATGAAGCGACTGATTGGATCAAGTTCCAGAACTTCCAAGCTGGCTTCCTGATCACAGTCGTCCAATATTGGGCAGGAGGGCGGTCATCCAAGAATCGTGCGATGGAGAATCGTTTCAGTGAGGTCGTCAAGGTAGGCTTGCTATTTTCGCTAGGTTACGTACACGTTCTTACTGTTGCAATAGGTTGCTCGTCGCCTAAATCTTGTCAAAGTCAGGCATACACCGAGTGAGGAGCAGTTTGAAGAGCAATTGTGGATTCAAAAAGAATGTCGCATCCGGTATGTAAAGTCACCGATTTGCTCTTAATTTCTGATCTAACGGCCTGCAGCACAATCAACATTATATCACTTCTGGACTGCGCATTCTTTTTCTACCAAAACTACCCATGCCGCTTGACGCACGCGGAGCTCGAGTGCGAACTGCCGTGTGAAGAGGCATTGTTCCGATCTCCACATCCATTTCAAGATCCCAAATTCCGCTTTTCTCGCGAGATTACCAATTATCAGGCCTTCCAGCATATGTTTGAGTCGCCCCAAGACGGCCCACAGGCAGCACCGCCATCTCCCAAAATACATCTTACGGTTTTGGATATGTTTATTGTCATCCATAGTATGCAGGCATTATCCTTAATATTTGTGGCTAAGGATACTAACTCGCACTTTTGCAGTTCTATTCGCTTTTATTAACACGCACATGACACTTGTGGGACTACTCAAACGCCAAGCTCTTGTCATTCAAGCTGCTCAGTCTGAAGGCAATTCGAACAAGAGCATGATCCCCGAAGACTCGATCCTGAATTCTATACGAACAGCCCTGACCCGATGGCGTGACTACTGGGTCGCCTTGCGCAGCCAAGTCTCTAATGACGAGTGGGCGTCGATGGGCTTCTACAAGAACGGGTACAACTTCTGGCTCGTCTCTCAGCTGCTCATCACCAAGAAGGACGCCGTTGATGTGATCATGCAAATGGAGGTGCATTGCGAGGATAAACTCGAGAAGCTGAAGGTATTGTTGCAAGACGAATAATATAGACTTCAAGGATACAGGAGTTGGATAGATCTGGACGATGATCCAGTGGATGGCGTTCATTGGATTTTCTTTTGATTTTGCCTCGGGTGTTCAGGGTCTAGGTCCTGGCGTTGGATATCCTGGGCTTTTCGCATCGGGACTGATGCATGCTGCGCACATTTTTGATCTTATCCTCTTTCTTTTTCTTTTCTCGCCTATCTTATGGGGGATCCTTCGGTGTCATGCATGGATTATGACGCCCAACAGCTCCCATGTGTTAATCATCTCCTGCGATGTATATATTGTATCCATTCAATAACAAATATTCATGAAGTACACGAATATACCACTTTCAGTCTGCTTTCATGCATACCCCAGATTCCAGAAAGTCTCTATATTTTTCCCAGTATCCTCATCCACATACGCCGGCGGCTCGGCAAAAGTAACATGCTCACCGTGGACCTCCGCAATTTTCCCAGTCAACGACTCATCCGCCGCAAACTGAGCCACCGCGTTCGTAGCCGTCGACATTGGCGTGAGAATCATCGGCTTGAACAAATCCGCGCTTGGTGCGATATTTGTTTCTATCCTAGTCAGCCAAGCTCTCTAATTTTGAAAGTTCCGGGACTAACGTACGGATCACAGCGGGAGCCAGTGCGTTGATGCGAATCTTGTCTTGCTCGAGGCGGCGAGCCAGCGAGCGCACAAGCCCGATCACACCGGACTTTGTGCTGGCGTATAATGGCGCGACTGGGAATGGGTAGAGGCCGGCATTTGACGCGGTGCAAACGATCAGACCGTTCGAGGATGCTGCGGGGTCCTCTGTTGCGTTTTTATACATGTAGTAAGTTGCAAGGTGGACAGCTGTTAACTTCATCTTAGCACAGGTCATTTTGTAGTTCCCGTGGGAGATTTTGCTCACTATAAATCACTCCCACCAAATTCACATCTAGCGTTTTGAGATTCGGTTTGACGGGTCCGCCGTCTCCCTTTTCAGGTAGTATGTTTCCTTCCCTGGAGATTCCCGCATTGGCGAAGACGATATCCACGCGGCCTTGTCGCGCATATACTTTCTCAAAGGCCGTAGCTTGACTTTCCCAGGAGGAGACGTCGCATTCTTCAAACGAAACGCTGGCGCGGGGAAACTCGGTCTGAAGTTGGTGGAGGACTTGGGCGCCGGAGGTCTTGTTGACGTCGAGGATAGTAATGTGAGTGTCTGGCTGGGAGATGAAGTGTCTGGCTATACCCAGGCCAATACCCGAGGCGCCTCCTAGATGGGAGATTAATGATGCTGCTCGTTTGACTGGATACTGGGCTACGGACTCACCAGTGATGACGATGCTTTTCATTTTGCAGTGGCTAACGATCACAGCAGAGCAATTCTAAACTGCTAGAGTTGCCTGTAATCTAAATATGGCATCTAATTCCGCATCGGCTTAAATGCCCGGAGGTAAGGTTCATGTTTCCCCTCTCCTTTCCCCACCCTAATAATCTCAATTCTCATGTGCCGTGGTGGAGCCGGGGAGGGGGATTTCCGGACTGCCAGCAAGCCGCTGATCCTTTCTTACAGCCACAATCCCAGTGGATAACTTGATATCTCTTCGTATCTCTGGACAGTTCACACGAGTAGCACGGATAAGTCTTTACTCAATGCGGGGTTCGCAGTTTTCCCATTTGGTACTCGGGTCTGAGGCTGGCACGCACTAGGTGAACCTCAGAGCCCCGCACGCTGACCTAGCTTGCAGTGCGGAATTATGCCATCGCTTACTATCACGCGTATTTCAGTCTATTTGGTAGTGTTTGATTATAGTTGTCCGCAGCGAATGAAGATATTGTTAATTGTCAGAGATTTGGAGGATAAAAAACTATATACCACTAGGGAGTGGCTATTGACTTGCAAATACTGTATATGAAGTTATACTTTCAAGGCTCCAATAAACCGTTTGATAACTTTCCATACCTGGGACTTAGGTCTGATCTTCTCGGTTGAATGCCGTCCCAAAATTGCCGAACCCAAAGCCAATGAAACTCTCTTAGCATTGTCCCTAGAACGGAGCAGGAAGCGGGGATTCTCTCCGAGACACATTGCATTCCAATGTGGCTCTCATGAGCTGTTTTCCGCACCTTTTTACTAGCATTATCGTGTTGACTGGAGACTTGACCCTCTAGAAACCTATGTTTGTCATGGCATCGAGGCTGGAGAATGATATGAACTTAACATGAGGTTCCAAGTCTTTAGGTAGTCCCAGTATGATATTTCAGATTCGGTGAAACCCCATGGGGATCTCCAACTTGAGCGCCCCCGGATTTTCCCCACGATGGGGCTATCAGGCCCCATATTTTCTCGCCAGCAATAGCCAGTCCCTTGGGTCGAAGAGCGAGGCAAGTGAATGAGCGTCCAACCAGCTCCTGCAATAGAGGCATGACAGAGAACTTTGAGCTCGGATGGTGCTTTTTCTTGGGACCAGTAGAAGCTATAAACAGAGGCCAACGGCCCTGTCATGAGCATGCGTGCATGACCTTGGTAGATCGACCTCCTCAGTTACCTACCAGAGCTTAGCAAGCTTCTCGGTGCTCCTCTTTCTTTAAATTATCACTGCCCGGCAACTCTGCGACACCTCCTTCCAGGTTCTTCACGTGTTGTACTTGCAACCCAATCTCACACTCATCTCGCTGTTTGATCAATTGAAAGTTTTCAAGATGCCGCTCGGTATACTTGACGACGACAAGCTGGAACACATCCCTGGAACGGCACCCCTCAATGGTCTTCATGGCAGCAACGCGTACACGGGGGTAGACCCTGGCCTGCTGAAGCATGATCCTACCGGTCAGATCGTCCTGGTCCCTCAACCATCCGAGTCGCCAAACGATCCATACAATTGGCCTCGGATGAAGAAGGAGCTCTTCACTATCACCTTTGCATGGGGGTGTGGATGTGTCGGAGGTAATCCTATCTACCATCATATGATCACCATCAACTGCATTCGACTAACTCCATGTGTTCTTTTGTAGCCGTCGGCCCCCTCCTCGGAGGAGCATTCGTTCCTCTCGCTAAAGACTTTGGCGTCTCCTTGTCAACCTTTATATCCGCCGTCCAGGGTGGTACCATCGCCGCTATTGCCGTGGGAAGTTTGCTCTTCAACTCCCTGGCAGTCAAGTATGGAAAGCGCCCAGTTTACCTAGGAACCACCATCGGTTTGATGGTGTCGTGTTTCTGGGCAGCCGAGGCAAACAGTTTCCGATCATTTGTTGCTGCTCGAGTTGTATGTGGATTTTGCATGGCGCCTATGGAGGCTTTGGTTCCGGCGTCTATTGCTGATATCTGGTATTTTACCCTCGTGCGCTTGTGAGAGTCTGTTCTGATCAATGTGATAGGTTCGTGCATGAGCGAGGGTTTCGAACTGCTGTCTTCAATCTTGGCGTTCTTGGTGGAATCAACCTCGCTGTGCCCATCGGTGAGGGCATCTTAGTTCTAACCCCCCTATCCTAGGTAAACTTGGCTGACACTCGCCCTCAAATAGCTGCCGCAATTATCGAGTACAGCTCGTATAGGATCGCGCTTCACGCAATGGGTGGTGCCTTCGCTCTCGCCTTCATCATGATTTTCTTCTGGATGCCCGAATCCGCGTACATGCGAGAAGCATTGAACATTGATACCGGCGACACAAATGTAACCTCTCTTTTCCTTTGGAGACTTTATTCTCCTATACTGACGTCTTTCAGGTCGTGGTGGAAAAAGGAGCTCTGGAACAGATCGAACACACCCCCAGCGCTGGAATCCAGGCAACCGAGTCTCGAATCCCGTATACAAAGGAGCTACTTCCATACAGTGGCTATGTCAACCACGTCTCGTTTTGGAATACCATTATCCGACCATTCTACCTGGTCGCATCGCCACCCGTTCTATGGGCGATCCTCCTCTTCACGACATGCATCTCGTGGCTGGTGGGTATTTCGCTCACTCTGTCACAGATTTTCTCGGCACCGCCATACAACTTCTCGGTCGTGGGTGTTGGCGCAACAAATCTCTCGTCTTTCGTCGCGTCGGTCCTTGGCACTCTCACGGCCGGTCCTCTGATCGATGGACTGGTGACTCGAATGTCGAAAATGAACGGCGGTATATTCGGTAAGAACGCTCCACCAGTCTTACCCTTGTGGCTAAGATGCTAACCAACATCGTTCGCACCAGAGCCGGAGTTCCGCCTACCAATCATGGTGACCTATCTCCTGTTCACGTCCACCGGCTTCTTTGCCTGGGGCCAGTCCTCGTACGCGCAGGACCCGTGGCCCGTTCCCGTGATTGTATGCCTGGGCCTGATCAATTTCGGCGTCCAGCTGGGTACTACGGGTGTTGTCACGTACGTTGTTGACTGCCATCGCGAGAAAGCGGGCGAAGCCTTTGCTGCGATGAACTTCATCAAGAATCTGTTTGCGTTTGGATTGTCGTTCTATATCAATGATTGGATTGATCAGCAGGGTGTTCGTGATTGTTTCTTCACCATTGGTGGAATCACGATGGGTGTTACCCTCTTCACTATTCCGATGTAAGTCTTTCCCTATCGAGGTTGAGTCTTTATTCGTCATTAACCTTTACCAGGTACATCTTTGGAAAGCGAGCTCGAAGCTGGGTCCACAGGCACGGAATTGCGGATCGGCTGTGAAGAATGGTATTGAGCGGTGATTGATAAGATCAGCCCTTCGTGCGATGCAATTTGCATCGACTCTGGAATGCACCCCCATCTATATAGTCACGCGATACTTGAAGAGATTCTTCTCAATAATTCCACCCTTCTTCCCCTCCAATTCCTCCATATCCCAATTACTAACCACAAACCTCCCATTCAACCACTCCCTCCGCTCCGAACACAACCAAACAACCGTATCAGCCGACAAATTCGTCTCATCCACCAGCGCCGCATGTAAATACTCGGGGAAATTCGTAATCATATCCGTCTTAACACCCCCCGGATGCAAGGAAATCGAAATCAGACCCTGCCTCTCATAATCCCTCGTCAAGAATTCCGTGAACCGGCAATTCGCAAACCGCGACGCCTGGTACGCCGATCCCCCGTACGTCAAGCAATTTTCCCCGATAGACGACATATTGATGACAATCCTCGTGTCGGACTTGAAAAGCAGCGGGATCAGGTAGTGACACGATAAGAATGTGCCCTTGACGTTGATCTCCCACGCTTTCCACTACTCCATCGGGTCGGACTCGTGTATAAGCTTGAACTCGGGAAGATAGCCCGCATTATTGACCAGGATGTCCACCTGCCCTTCGAACGCGTCTTCCACTTCCTTCGCGGCGGCCTGGACGGCCGCGTCGGATGTGATGTCGACTTGTAAGGGAAGGAGTTGGGGTGGTGGCGTGCGGGCCTCGCGGGCCTGGGTCTCGATGTCGTTAGCGACGCTGTCTAGCGAGGAGCGGGCGAGGAGCGCAATCCGCGCGCATCCTGCTTTCGCGCATCGAATGGCTATCGCACGCCCGAGGCCTCGTGAGGCCTCTGTGACGAGAACGGATTTTCCAGAGAGCTCTGTGCCGGTCGGTGTGATGTAGGGGTATGTGTCGTGATGGGTCGTTGGGACAAATTCGGACAGTTCAAGGGAGTTTGTGACTCTTGCGAGCTCGAGGATGTCGGCCATTTCGGTGTGTCCCTCTGTTCAAAGTGGAAGCGCGGTTGAACTCATGTATCCTAGGAAGACACTATCGGGGATCGACTCCTGTTTTTGCTTGTTTATCGGGTTTCATGCGATCGCAAGACTTTGTCTTCGGGCATTATGGTCGTGTTCCTTTGGAGTTACATCTTCACGAGGAGATTGACAGGGATTGAAGTTAAGGTGCGGTCTTAGACCTAGCTATCTCCGATGTGTGACTCGTATTCACATTAAGCCGCTGTTTACCCTGGAAAGTCGCCGCGTAGCGAGTACCAAGCGTATGCTACGAGGAGGGGATGCATGTCATCTGGGATGATCAAGTGGATTAGCGGATTAGGCACTATAATTCAATCTGATTAAGGTCGCATCAGCCGCTTCTAAGTATAACAAATTTCCGATCAGATCATCTTCCAGCGATGTTTGTCTAGCTGGAAGTGCAGTTGACAGCCAACAAGCTGTCATCGACCTGTTTAAGGGACAGAAGATTAGCTGAATGTCTCGTTGAGGGGATATTTTGATAAACGTACGTTGGTGCAAGTGAATGCGTTGTATCCCTTGGGGCTCTTGACCGCAATGTCGGAGGCGTAGATGTTCGAGCAGACCTAGCAGGGTCAGACACTTCTCCTTTTATTCTGGATTTCATCGCTCAACTTACACTCGGGCTGGAGCAGACAATAGTTCCGACATCGGGGTCGTACTTGCCAGAAGTGGTACCCTTGATGTTCTTGAAGTAGACATCAGAAATTGTCATGCTGCTCTGTATGATTTGGAAACCAATCGTTAGCGTCGCCACCAAGGGGCGCATATGGTCAGGAAAGGTTATCACGTACGGGGTACTGATTGCAGAGAGTGAGGTTCTTCTGGCCGTAGCACTGGGTGACCTCAATGGCATAGTCGACGTTCTGGATGGTCATGGTGTCGTAGGTGATGTTCTTCACACTGCCCGAGCCACCCCCACCCTGCAGGTCGGTAGACAGAGCTGAGGCGACACCGGGCCAGACCTTGATGCGAGCACCATCCTAGATATTTTGTCAACTTATGCTCCGCATTGTCCAAATGAAGGATCTTTTGCGAAACCTACAGATGCGTTGAACATTGAGACATTGAAGACAAGGATGTTCTCAACGATGTCGACTTCGTTCTTGTACTGGCCCAGAGAGCCAACGGAGATACCGTGCGAGCCGTTGCAGTGGAGGTTCTGAACGAGGACGTTGGTGCTGTTGGGCTTGAAGGAAACACAGTCTATAAATGATCAGTTTTACATGGCACAACCCATGAACTGATTTAGAGCCACATACCATCACCGTTGTTGATCACCGAGTTCTGAATGACAATATTGTCGGAGCGGTAGATGTCCCTACACGATTTGATCAGCTTAGGCCCTCCTGAACATGTCAACACAATGGTCTCCTCTCACCATCCATCAGTGTTCTTGGCGACGTTCTTGCTCTTGCTGTAGCCGGTAATGTCGATACCCTCGAACAGGACGTTCGACGAGTTGGCGACAAAGTGGTACCACTGCGGGGAGTAGCGCAGCTTGAGAGGGCCAATAGTACCGCCGTTCAGCCCGATAATACCAACCAGAATGGGACGCAGAATGAGGGCGTTTGCGGCGTACAGGTCGTACCAGACCTGGCCATTGCCGTCGATAGTACCGTCACCATAAACATTGACGTCTGTTCCACCGAGCTGGAAGAAAGTCGTCGCGTTCTGGTAGACTTGCTTGAATGCATTGGCTTGCCAGTAGTCGGTGTCGTTGGTGAATTGTATTGTGCCCCGGATGTCTACATCGGCGCAAGTTAGCAAGTCGCTTTTAGGGCTCCGCTGTTGTTCAGGGATTATTCGCGTACCCAGATCCACATGCTTGAGGAAGGTCATATCCATGGCCTTGCCGACGGTGTAGGTCTTGTCGGCATCAAAGATAATCTTTCCGCCGTTGTTGCACTTCTTCAGGGTCGACAGGATGTTGGCGGAGTCGTCGGTGCCGTCGTCGTTGCTGGGGACATGGCAGGTCCGGTGACGCTCCTGGGTGTTAGGGAGAGGGTGGAATGGCTTATGGGGATGGCACGACTCAGAACGAGAGTTGTCGTTGGCCTCAACTGCAGCACTGAAAGACAGGGCAAGGCCAATGGCCTGGGCAAGGACATTGGACACCTTCATTGTGACGAGCGACAACAATTCAGATCAAAGATCTAGAGGGTGTTTTCTTGAATTGGAGAAGGGTTCGGCAAGAACCACGACCTGCCGCGTGGTAGCTCCTGTTTATATATTCACTGCTCTCCAAATAAATTGCCTTTCGCCCTGTCATTATGGGAAACGTGCACTGGCGCTATTTTCTTCCCCCGTGTCGCGGTTCAGTGGGGTCAAACCATGTTGAGGTCTTCATCCGGGGAAACGGGCGTGCGGGCTGTGGGGAAGCTGGAGAGCAAAGCTGGCGTGAGGAGGCAACGGGCGTCGCGTTAGCGAAGTATTCGGAGATTGATTCAGTTTGAATTCCGTCGCTGGAGATGAACATGGAGGCCCGGTTGGAGGAAGATCTGGCGGGCATTCCGCCGATTGGGAGGAAAATCCCGGCTAAATCCAAAAGGTGGTTGGGAGGCATCTTTGGAGAAGCAGTTTGGGACATGCGCATCGCTGCATTATTGACTTTTCCAAGGCCTCAGAAGCGATGCAAGTTATTGTTGCCGAAAGGAAGAAATTCTTTGTGTCGTGCATCGATAGGTTATGCCAGAGTTGAATCGGAGAAAACTACCGGGGGTTCGTCACAGTTGTGGATCACTTCACTACCGAAGACTCCGTCCCCACGCTCTACTTCCGGAACAATCGACAATTGACTTTGACGCACAGAAACAATCACTGGCATAGTTTATATGTACAGCGGGTCCCCCATAGACACAATATATGTCAGCGCAGATGGTAACAGACCCTCGATCGTATCCCAGATGAGTTGCGCTCGTCCAAGACTTTTCTCCGAGGTCTCTATAGATGCGAAGCAAATACCCATCCAAATCGTTCAGTTTCCAGTGCCCGCGATCGCAGCCGCAACTTTCCCCTTGTCCAATTTCACTTAAACGGCTTTCTCACCAGCGGTCTTGACAGCGTTCTCAGCCTGGTCCACGACGGCCTTGGCAGAGTCGGCGGCTTCGTGTTCGAGCTCCTTGGCGGCCTCAAGGGAAGAGCCCTTTTGGCTGCGCTGCCACAAGAAGATACGGGAGACCTGGACAACACCAACGCATCCAAGGAAGAAGTTGACGGCGGCGAGGCTGGAAGATTGAGCAGTTAGCTAGGTCAAGGGAACGGATCATAAAAAGGAGAAACATACAGGACGTTACGGGGCTTGATAATCAAACACCAGCGAGTCCAGATGGCACCAGTGGCCATCAAGGCGCAGTTCTGGGTCAGAGACAGCTTCTCAGCCGGGCGGTTGAAGTCGGAGATACCGGCGATGACGAGAGCCCACTGTTCGCGAAGAGAAATCAGTTATGTCCTGTTTTGTGTCCCAGCGTGCCAAATTTCACGTATTTCAGAGTATTTTGCCGTCCAACAACGGTACAAAGGTGTAAATATGTAGGAATGGATGATAGCGCTTATCAAAACGGGGAGGATCGATCTAGTCACAAATCGTACCTTCATAACGGGGGCCCTATCAGACCGATATTAGCATCAATTCCAACCTGCCATATATAAAGCCGGATTCAAGAAGTCAAGCATACCAGAAATGCACAGTCTTCACACCAACAGGACTGTTCCACATGCGCTGGAAAGCGCTCTGCTGCTCTGCAGCGCCGGCCTCGGAGCTCTGGAACCGGAAGCCCTGGGCACCCGGCCGGCGGAATGGCGCAGAGGCATTGCGGAACGCAAAGCGAGCATTGTTAAGGAAGCGGAAACCCACGCGAGACGAGGACATTGTGTCTGGTGGACGAGGAGGAGAGAGGAGAGGTCGAGGATCGAGATGTTCCCGAAATGTTGGGGTTGTAAGGGAAGAAGGGCGGAATCGGCCGGTGGTCGGGAGTCGCGAGTTTTCCGCCTGACGAGTTGAGCAGAGAGCCGTTGACAACCACGAAGGATTTGTGATTCGGGCAGTAAGTTGTCAGGCAGTGATTGGTAATGGCCCTTAGGTATTCAATCGAGATATCCCAAATATATCTCTCGTCGCCTTCGCCCTTACGAGGGCAGTCCCTTCCGGCTGAGGTAAGCATAACCCGCTAACCCCTAACAGGACTAGCGGCAGTGTCTCTTTGCTGGGCGAATCACTGTCACTGTGAATAATGCACCTCCGGCCTCGTCCTGCTTCGTGATACCCCTCGGCCTCTACGCTTCCCTATCTCCCTCGAATACCTCCTGACTGCCATTCACCATGTCGGGCAAATACGTCTTCTCCAAGAGCCTGAAGGAGCTCCGATTCCTCTTCTGCCAGACCTCTGAGCAGAGCGCTGCCACAAGGCATGTCCTCAACCACCCGTTCCAGTTTCCCAATACCTTTGGTCTACGGATGATCCAGGAAGCAATTGGCTAACAGCGCAATGTCGAATAGGTCCTTCTTGAACCGCGCCTACCCTACCATGAAGAAGCACAACCCCCACACTCCTATCATGATGCGCGAGGCCGCGGGCACCGAGCCGCGAGTCTTTGCCAGATACGGTACGCCAACACCCGATATGCCCTGCGTGAAACCATCAATTGGGGCCATAAGCGGTTGGAAAACTAACAATTGGATTCATTGACTACAGAGCTTGGCAAGGAGACCCAAGAGGCCCTGTCCGGTAAGGTCCCCAGCGCGCGAACCAACTGCAACACCAACCACTAACCTCGCACAGGCCTGTCCGACGCACAGATCGAAGCGCGCATCACGAACCTGGTGAAGCAGACTTCATAATGAATTTCTCTTCCCGTACAATAAACACCTTCCGCATCGTCCTTCCATGTCTTCTTCTCGCGCGTTTTCCGTCGCAAAGTCCTCAAGTTCTATGTACCTTGTACCTATAGATGAAATCGAACCCTCATCAAAATCAACAATCCAGGCGCATTGCTATGCATTCCATGCAAACTATTTACAGATTAGGAGAACTACCGCTAGAGCTACAACGAAGTACTAGCATTACTCAGCTCCCCAAACCGGAACTGCGCCCAGCTCATGCTCCCCTCGGGCAACGTCCAGAGCCGCTTACCCACATCCTCGTGCGCCGCGCCCGCTCCAACGTGGATAGGCAGCAGA
>JAXQJV010000115.1:0-33774 GCA_037042255.1 Penicillium sp. PG106-07D | reverse complement strand
AAGATGAATAATTTTGATTATTTCAATGAAAAAAACTTCTATAGATTACGTCAACTAGTTTATAATTTGGTCCCTCGACAGTTGCCTTCCTTTCTTGCAGCCTGTCGCATATCGTCTATTGATCGCGTATTCTCCATCTTGAAGCTGCGTTTGGTCCAATCCATGCTCGTGGCCTCTTCCGGCTAAGCTGACGGCTTCCCCGTGCCTCCACCTACTCCTCCCCAGGCTACCAACTATTCGGATACTATCTAGATCTGAGAGGGCGCTCCTCTCAACACACAGCCATGGCTGATACTCGTGAGTCAATCCTTGATCTTGAGTACCGGGACAGCTAGCAATTGCCTTCTGGTAGCTCTGGCGCAGCTCAGGAGTGCTGCCGGGAGCTCCGCTTGCCAATCCCTCTGCCCCTTCGTCGCGAATCCGTTGCCCTTTGTACAATCCAACACCAGGATATAGAATCAACAGAGTCTGACCAAGATGCATCAAATAGCACAACGACACCCAAACTTGAATTTGACCGCGGAGGAAAAGCGCGTGTTCTACCAGCTCTTCCAGGCTGCGGATACTACCAACCTGGGCGTCATCACCGGCGAGATTGCTGTTCCTTTCTTTGAAAAGACACATCTGCCCTCTGCTACTCTTGGAGAGGTATGTATACTTAGAGTCAAACGATACTCCGAAAGTGTTCCGACTAACTGTTCCGACGTGTCATTTAGATCTGGCAGCTTGCGGATAAAGAGAACAGGGGTCTCCTGACTCCCTCTGGGTTTGGGATTGTTCTTCGATTAATCGGACATGCACAGGCTGGGCGCACGCCATCCGATGAATTGGCTTTGCAGCGTGAGTGTTCCTGAGCCAAGCGCTCGTGCTTGTACTGCCAGAAGCAGGGTTGAGGATCGCATGCTAATCGCTCGTTGTGCTATAGCTGGCCCCTTGCCCCGATTTGATGGCATCGTCATCGATAACACACCTGCTCCGCCTGAGTCTGGTGCGGCAACCCCCCCGCCAGGTGCTGGTCCCCCAATTCGAGTACCGCCGCTGCAGCCCGAAGATGCCCACAAATTCCTCTCGCTGTTCGAGAAGTCAGATACCTCGAATGACATGATTTCTGGTATGTATAGATCGCGGAATAGGCTAGTTTATGCGGATGTCACGAGATTCTAATGAGATTCTGTTACAGGTGAGATTGCAAAGCAAATATTCGAACGTGCGCGGCTACCCAATGAAGTGCTGGGTCGGATATGGAATCTTGCAGACACGAAACAGCGTGGAGCTCTCGATGCCACCGACTTTATCATTGCCATGCACCTCCTTACATCTTTCAAGTCTGGCGCTCTCCGCGGCATTCCTCAAACACTGCCTCCCGGTCTCTATGAGGCCGCAGCTCGCCGCGGAGCCGGCCGGGGCTCTTTCGGTGCTCGTGCAGATGTGCCCCCCGTGCCCTCTATTCCGAAACAGTTTTCTGGCCCTCAGCGCACCAGTACTCCCTTGAGCCCTAATCCCACTGGGCGGCCAGTGTTTGGCGGCCCGCTCTCAGCACAGTCGACTGGGGATTGGCTGATCACCCCTCAGGAAAAGGCGCACTTCGATGGCATCTTCCAGACCGTTGATACTGCCAAGGTCGGATCAATTACTGGTGATCAAGCTGTTGCCTTTTTCATGAAAGCGCAGCTACCCGAGGAAGTCCTCGCACAGATCTGGGATCTTGCTGATATCGATGCTGATGGCCAGCTCAGCCGCGACGAGTTCGCCGTGGCTATGTACCTTGTAAGGCTTCAGCGCAGCGGCAAGGAGCCTCTCCCACAAGTGCTACCCCCGGCCTTGATTCCACCAAGCATGCGGCGTCAAGCACCGGTGCCTGCTGCCGCACCTGCAACGATCCCGCCTCCCGCGCCGGCTCCCGTTCCGCGATCTGCCGCAGATGACTTGTTTGGCCTCGATACTCCAGTGCCGCCAATCGCTCAAACTCAATTCCCCCAGTCTACCGGTGGCTCCAATGCTGCATTCCACACGCCAGGATCTCCCGCGTCTCGTGCTTCTCCTGCTACTGCATCTACAACCTTCAAGCCTTTCATTCCTAGCTCAAGCTTCGGGCAGAGCTTGCAGCCGCAAATGACTGGCGCATCGGCAGGAACACCAGTCGCCATTCGCTCACCACCACCTCCTTCGGATGATCTGCTAGGAGATAATGATCCGGAGGAATCCAAGAAGCTCACCCAGGAGACCAGTGATCTTGCCAATCTGTCTAATCAGATCGGTTCTCTGGCCAAGGAGATGCATACCGTGCAGGAGAAGCGCACCTCGGCTGAGCAGAGCATTTCGCAGACCTCTCAGCAGAAACGTGACTTTGAGGCGCGCCTCGCACAGGCGCGTGCCATGTATGAACAGGAGGTGGCCAACTTTAAGGCTCTGGAGGAGCGTCTCAGAGTCTCCAAAGCCGAGACTACCAAGCTGCAGCAAGAGTATGCTTTGATTGAGGGTAGCAGACAAGATTTGCAGAACCAGTATGCGCAGGTTTCGACCGCCCTGGCTGCTGATCAGCAGGAGAATGCTAGTTTGAAGGAGAAGATCCGCCAGGCCAATGCGGAAGTTGCTCAGTTAAAGCCGGCTCTGGAGAAGGCTCGCTCTGATGCTCGTCAGCAGAAAGGTCTTGTTGCCATTAACAAGAAGCAGCTGGCTACCGTTGAGGGTGAGCGTGATAAGATTCAGGGTGAAATCGACACTCTTGCCAAGGAAACTCCTCAATACACCGAGAATCCTACCCCAGTCAGCTCTGCAGCTGAGGTGGCTAGTCCTGCAATCTCTACTGCAAGCCAGAACACGAACCCGTTCTTCCGCCGCACAGCGACAGGCAGCTCAAGTGAGCGTGCGCTATCCCCCGAGGCTCCTACTGATCAGCAAAAGGCCTTTGACAACCTCTTTGGCCAATCCTTTGCGGCTCCTGCTGCGGCTGGCCCCCCTCCTACCTCGTTCCGCTCGGAGTCGCCGCTGGCCACCTCCAAGTCGCCTGTTACCTCCAATGTCCCAACTCCGTCCGCCTCGCCAGTCCCTGCTGTATCTGTGCCAGGTGCTTTCCCTGGTATTGCATCTGAGATCCCGGCTCCTAGTCAGTCTCGCCAGCTCACCCCAAACTTCCTTCCTTTCGGTGACGCTCAGTCCGTGACTTCGTCCACGATGGTCTCGCCGCCTGCGAGCCGGTTCGGTGGCCCTGATACTTCGGGCATTGCGACCCCGTCGCAAGACGCTAGTGACCACGGTGGCTCTCCCTCTGTAGCAGCATCCAGCGATTACAGCCGGGCCCCAACTTTTGAGGGTACGCCTGCTCGTTCGCCATTTGACGAAATCCCGGCGGCTCCGGTCGCTGTTGAGCAGCCCGCAGCTGCGCTTTCCGCGACCTCCACTGGAAACCAGGAGCCAGCAAAGGACCTGTCTTTTGATGAACTCTTTGGGAGCAAGGCCCACAAGCGATCCGAGTCACAAAAGGAGAATGATCTTGAAGAGGCGTTCGCGTCTATGAAGCAGCAGGGTGACGAGAAGACCAATGGCGCTGCTGCGGCCGCTTCATCGTCGGAATTCCCTCCTATTCAGGAGTTTGACCACGAGGAGGAGGAAGATGAAAGCTCCGACGACGAGGGCCCGCTGGGGTTTGACGATAACTTCACTCCAGTCTCTCCCACGACGAAGGAAAAGCCTGCTGACTCCATTGACGCTGCTCAACTTGCGGCTTTCCCTGCGCCGAGATCTACTCAGCCGCCTCCCGCGGATGCGCAGGCAAGCCCTCCACATTATGAGGCCAGCACTGCTGGAGACGCGAGCCACATGCCTCCCCAATTTAATGGTTTGCTCCCTGAGCGTGCTGACCCCACCGTTGCCCCGGATGCCCCTCACTCGGTTGACTCTAGCACTGGCGCACCGATAATTGCCAACGAGGCCCAGCGTGAGTCGGGGCCAGAGACTGCCGCTCCAGCGCTCGCTGGTGGTGCCAAGACAGGTGGACCTGATTTCGAGGCCGCTTTCGCTGGCCTCAATCTTGCCCCCGCGAAGGAGGCCGATGACGAGGATGAAGATGAAGAGCACGATGCGGGCCCTGACAACAAGCACATCTCCGACTTTGACTTTTCATTCGATTCACCATCCCAGGCCAAGCACGGTGCTTCTTCCAGCGCCGATGCTGGCCAGGGTGGATCCTCTGATTTTTTCTCCTTTGACGACAATGTCCAAGCCACCGCCCAGCCTCCCTCCTCCAACGGTGGGGACTCCAAGGCTGCAAACCCTGACTGGGATGCACTCTTTGCTCCCCTCGAAGGCGCCAAGCCCGCCGCAGAGGAGGACGCTAACGGCGCAAGCTCCAAGTCTCCCGGCTGGGCTCTCAACAACGACTCTGGCGAAGATGACCTGATCCTGCAGCGATTGACAGGCATGGGCTTCCCTCGCAATGACTCGCTCGCGGCTTTGGAGAAGTTTGATTACAACCTTGACAAGGTGAGATGACCTCCGGCTATTTGCATGAACAAGAACGTCGTAACTGACTTCTTCCAGGCTGCGGACTATTTGACCTCCAAGTCCTAACATTGAATCAAACATAACTCACATCCCCTCCTTCTCCCTCCCCGTGCACATATCATCCACACATATCTCTCCTTTGCCGTGATGTCTGTCGTTTATGACTAGTCTTTTCTTTTTTTCCCTCTTGTTTAACCACCCGATCGAGGTCTGATACCTCCCCGGACGCTTCCTGTCGCATCGTCCTTTTTCTCTGTCCCCTTCAGCGTTTTGTACACTTCCCCCTGTTCTTCCTTAAGTCATTTGCCATCGTTCTGTGCCTCCACTGATCTCACTGGAATCAGTTTTTGGAGACAGTCGTTGATGTGCGCAGGAATCAAGCACTGACAAGTGTCTCCGTCCCAATGTGCCTGTCTTCCCTGCCTGTTTGCAGTGTAGTGTAGCCCACGATAAACCATAATCGATCTAATTCATGAATCGTGTACGAGTAAGAAAATGTACAATGTAAGACTTCGATTCAGTTTTTTAGGCTGGGATCGGAACTGGCCGTAGGTGGTTTGTGGTTTGCTGCTCACATGCCAAGCCTTCTAATGTTGCTCGGAGGTTCTGCAGTCACCACGTCGGCATCCCATCGGTATCCCATCAACCATCCATTATCAGTAATACAAACCCCCTCGTGCGACATTACCCTCGATAAAGCAAATTCAAAAGACTCTCTTACACACGTGCTTGATCGAAACCTATTTCCGGTCTGTCCCTTTCTCAGCATAAGCTTGGTATCCAGATGCCACCCTCACCCTTTGTCTGTCCCATCCCAGGCTGTGGCCTTCGCTACCGACGCAAAGAACACTTAACTCGACACACAAAGAGCCACTCAAACACACAATCCTTCCACTGTCCCTTCTGCGACCGAGCTTTTGCTCGAAACGACACGCTCCGCCACCATGTGCGCTCCCGTCATGAGGACAGGGAACTAGAACTACCCTTATCCCGAGCGACGCGAGCTTGTATTTATTGCCGCACCCGGAGATCGAAATGTGACGGGCGAGTGCCTTGTACTAGATGTTCCCAGCAGGGAAATGAATGCTCTTACCAAAGTCCATCAGATCGTGAGAGGACATGTCCGAGATCGAATTGTATCCTGCGGGTGGAAGGGATTGAATCAAGTCCATGCGGAGTTGCGCCGTTTGTGCGGGCTTATTTTGAAAAGTTTCATCCAGAATGGCCATTTTTGCATCCTGCCACCTTTGACCATACACAGGAACCGGGGTTTCTGCTTCAATCGGTGGCTATGATGGGGATGTGGGTGAGTAGGGAGGGGAATGTGCGGGATATGGCGAAGGATTTGCATTATCGGTTGATACTGAGTATCTATGAGCAGAGGGTATATCATAGCTTTTCCTTCTCCTCAACCTCAATTACTAATGGGAAGTGTTTTAGGATAAGTGGGCTATATCGGAGGGTCAAAAGGCAGCGAGGGACTGCCCAGAGACCTCCATCTCTGATTCTTCCCCGTGGCCATTGGCAACATACCAAGGAATCCTACTTCAAATTATCTTCTCCCTGCTCTTGAACCAGAGTCCATACAATTTGGGACTCACACCTCGTCTACCCGACCTTCCATCTCAACTCCTCAAAACCCTCGTCCACAGTTGTCGGACGAGAAACATGTTCTCTTATCCCGCCACACTCTCTCAACTCACCCAACGCGAAAACCCAGAAGTATTCGTCTGGGTCGGCATCGAGGAAGTCAAACGCTTTGGCTTATCTCTGTACCGAGTATGCCAACGGGCTCGACTTTATGGATCCGATGAGCTAGAAGGCGCACCGGATCACAGCAATACTGGATGTTTAGTAGTATTGAACGGGGCGAATCTCCTGTCTCTGGCGGATTTGCAATTTGCCTTGCCGGATAGTGAAGAGCTGTGGCATTTGCCTTCGGGCTTAGCTGGTCGTGTGGCAGGGAGATCGAAAGTGTATGAGTTCGCCAATGCAGAAGAGAATTGGATTTCTCGCACTGCGCGACTTTTGCAGCCGCATGCTGAAGGGTTACGGTGGATATGACTTATAACCTCTGGATTCTGATGATGTGAGGCTGTGACAGCGACTTGAAATTGAGGGCGCAAATTATTCTGTAGAATTTCTTGGCATCAATTTCCCTAGATCTCATGTCAACGTCTCTACGAGAGTGAAGATTAAATACAAGTACATAAAACAGACGCTTCGATAGCACCCACCAGTGAAGCAACCGGGGATATGGCCAAAGCAGATGTTTAGTAGATCGTGACCCACTGCAATTGGAGCTCCACAGCTGATCATTTATACTAGCACAACGCGGTGGTATCCGAGCCTCTTATCGAGGCTGTCCTTTCACGTTCACGCTGAGAAGGCGAAGGAGTTACTTGATCCAGGTGTGTAGTGAGAACACCGATGAATGAAAGATTCAGAAATGACAGGAATTTTGTCGTAAAGCAATCATCGGAACGACAGGGATTCTCAAATCTGTGCAGAAGCATGCACCCTCAGTCAAGCGCGTCGTTGTGACATCGTCCTTTGCGGCGACCAATAATGTTTATTCCAAGGCCAAGAACAAGATTTAGACGTCTTCAAGGTCTATTAATGCCTCTCTTTATAAAAGCTAAAAATCTTATAGGCAGACTGGTGCCCCATAACCGAAGTCCGAGCCAACGACAACCCCGCGAACGCATACCGGGCTAGTAAGACTTTCGCCGTGAGTCAGGTTCCGTCATCTCCGAAAGACATTCTTCCAAACAAACTCCAGGAACGAACAGCATGTACTTTCATCCGAACCGAAAATCCCCCTTCGACCTCACAGTCATAAATCTCCGCCCTCGTCCTTGGCCCAATCGTCCACAATCTCCCCTCCCTAACCGCCCTCAATACTTCCAACCAACGCATAAGAGACCTCATCACCGGCGCCACAAAGGTCCAATGCCCACCGACAGGGAACTACCTCTTCGTCGACGTGCGCGACCTCGCACTCGCACGTCCTGGCGATTGAAAGGCCCGAAGCGGCGGGAAGCCGTTCTTCACGGTGTCGAGCTAGTTCTGCAGTAAGGAGATTGCGGAGATTATTGGAAGGGAGTTTCATCAGTTCAAGGATCGGTTGCCTGCTGGTGAGGTGCTGGTGCCCAGTGATTATCCGGTTGATGGGATTTATGGGGTTGATAACGCGCGGGCGAGGAAGATTCTTGGTCTAACGTTTCGGGGGCTCGAGGAGAGTATCGTGGATGCTGTCCGTAGCTTGTTGGCGGTTGAGTCGGGGATTGCTAGTCAGTGATTTGGTGGAGCATATACTCCGTAGAGGGATTAGAATTGCCGGGTTCAAGGTCGATATTCGCGCCTAGACATTGGGAAGCGCATGGCCGAAGAGTCCTACATTCTTGGAAACAATAGAAATCTGTTCAAGACAAGAAAATAAAGTATGATTAACCTATACAAAGGCTGCCCTGAAAAGAAAATGATGATGAAAAAGCAGGCTGCCTGCGCTCACTTATGACGTTCAACGGATCAGCGATTCTCGAATATGGCCGTGCCCCGTGCCGAACTCAAGCTCATGTTTGATCTGTTTAATCCGAAGCTATACCGTATACCTCCATGTGAATCCGGTCCGGCGAAACCCCCAAGCTCTCCAGGCTCTTGCTCTGGGCCTTCATGATCGGCTGCAACCCACAGATATGGTGGTCTGCATCCGGCAAGACAGTCGTAATACCACAAAACTCGGCCCGGTCACATCACACCATGCTGGATGGAAAGCAAGTTCAGTCAAGAAATAGAGCCTGCTACACAGTATTTTGGCACTTTTTTTACTTGACTGAACTTGCCCTTCATGATACAAGTTTACTCAAAAATTTGAGACAGTCAGAATGAGTTCCTGATTGCAAAAGGTTTGTGCTGGAGACGACAAAGTTCAGGTCCAGGTACGATGTCAACAG
This sequence comes from Penicillium sp. PG106-07D, assembly GCA_037042255.1. Lineage (NCBI taxonomy): Eukaryota > Fungi > Ascomycota > Eurotiomycetes > Eurotiales > Aspergillaceae > Penicillium > Penicillium sp. PG106-07D. Next base: position 25,315 of record JAXQJV010000115.1, on the reverse strand, counting down.
GTATTTCTTACAACTACCTAACACATCTGGCCACCATCAGCCTCGTATTCTGTTGCCTGTCATCTCTCACCCAAGCATCACTTTACTAAATATCCTCGATTCTCCCCGGCTCCGAAAGCTCCCTCATTCCAAATCGTAACCCGCGGCTCTGAGACAGCGACACCAACAGCTTCGCATCTCCGCGGCCGACCCTCAAACCGAAGCAGCGAATGCCTTCGAAACGGGACGCATTGATGCAGAGCCTAGCTAACGATGTCGGAAACCTCAAAGATCACACAAACTACACCCGATGGCACAGCCGACTCCGTCGGGCGCTCAAACAACAAGACCCCCGCTACTGGCCTACCCTGACGGGCGCGAACAAGCCTTCAACAATACACCAGCTTTCTGTCCCTGACGTTAATGTCGTCCGTGAAGCGCTGGTCGATAAGCACGACGTGTCCCTGAAATCGATCACGGCGGGTCAGATAGCGGAATATATCAACAGCACAGTCCACCAGCCCAATGACTTCCTCGCTACCTGGCAAGCTATGGATCAGAAATTGCTCCCTCTTCTGCTGGTCACCCTCGGATCGCATCTGCATTTCCATGTCCGCCTGGCCAAGACAGGGTCGGAGGCATATCGCATCATTGAGGGCATGTTCGACGGATTAGCCAAGCAGCATGTGTGGGCGAACTGGATCAACTGTACTTTCAGTGCGTACAAGACGGCTTCGGATTTTGTCGATCGCTGGTGTCGATCCCTCGCTGAAGTGGTGTATCTTTTTGAAGATGACGCGCCCTCCGTCAGGTGTCAGTTTTGTCAGTTTGTGGTTGCTGTGAACAATCATCATAGTGCAAAGTCCTGGGCGCGAGACGCTTTTTTCGACATGAAAGACCCCCCTGCAATGAGTATCGTGTATCAGTCGTTTCTGTCCCGGGTGGGTGGTCGCGAAGCCTCTGGAAAGGCGGCCAAAGGGCTCAAGGTCCATTGGAGTATGTGACTGCCAAGTGAGCTTGAATTGACTGGACATGAAAATTGCCGAACTACGTCGGACATGGGGAATTTGCGGCCCTAGGCCCAGTTTTGATTTACTAACTCATAGCGAACAATCTTTTGTGAGCACTCGATAGATCGGCAAGATGATCTCGATTCTCGAATACCTCACTTAATTGCGCAGCGTCTTCCTCCATCTTCATTAGCATAGCTGATTCTCATCTACAAATTTGCATCACAACTGCTTCTGCTTCTCTAATTTATTGAAAGTACTATTTTAAGCTTAATCCTTAGTGTCGACCCTAAAACACGCCTCACCGAGTCGCCGTCGGACTCCGAGTCACATCCGCACAAAGGTATTGCCCCTGAAGCCTGAAGGACGATCACGACCTTCAAGAAATTTCAGAGGATCGAACATACCATGATTGATGGAACGACATCCGTCTCTAAAAGAAAAGGGCGACTTGGTAAGATTTGATCGGGCATTACAATGAACTATAGAAGCGGGCTTATTCCGCCGGATGGTCGTTCAGGTCTATGTTCACGTTACATCCATTTACTACGAAACAACATCATGCAGGCCTTGCACTATTGAATGTCACCATCGCAGGCAACAGGAATTGGGTGCATGGCAGAAGCCCAGATCAAGGTTGCCACTAAGGCAGAAACATTTGCAAGGAGACCTCGAGATTTGCGAGCGATCTTAGTTTGCGATGCATGCTCATCATAGTCCAATCTCATTGGGCGAATCTAGATATATCATAAACAATGAGATGACCGTAACCTGAAACATCGAGAAAGACTCCCGACTTGGAAGTCATACAGAATCCGATTCTGCGTGGATTGGCTTGTTTCTGGTCTTCTTTAACGGCCTGCAAGGATTGTTGTGCCCCCGAGATGAGATTGCACTCCTTCAAGCCCGAGGAATGGATTTAGCTCGAGCCCCAGCCCTGCAGTCTTGACTCTTGACGCCCTGCTCACTCATGGATAGGGTTTCCTAACTTGGTTGATTATGTGCTTCCATCATCTTCTGTCAGTCATCTTTACGAAGCTGTGTATGAGTACCTACATTGCTCGCGCAAAGGTGTATCTGAGACGCCTGATTAAACGGTCTCTCGTACACTCCGTCTCCGATAACGATGAGTCCGTATCTCGCTAAAAATGGATCCGATGACAACTGAATTCCCATTGAGTGGGGCTTTTCTCACGGAGTTGATCTCCCGTGTTGCATTCAGCCGCACGCTCAAAATTAGTAGTATACTAATGATCCTGAGGATCGGCAGATCCGTTCGAGTGCTAGAATTTCGAGCAATGGCAGGTCCTCAACACATATTGTTGCCTTAGGCCTACGTGTCGCCCCTTTCATATTCCCCGAGAATTCGGATGCTTGCTGGAAATTAGAAAAGCCAGTTCGCCGGGTACCTCCGAATATCGGGCCTCTTTTGGGTTGTAAGATGGGGCTTCTCAAGCCATAATTTACACCACGCGATACATAAACCTGTCTACCGCCATTCATGTCGACATGTCCTTCTCTGCCATCGCCATTCGCAAATGCGGGGTCGCTCTCTGGCGTCTTTCTTGGCGGTTCCTTGGCTCAATAATGGGAGATTCGAGCCAGTCGCCAAGGCACTCGGTGACATGTCCGAGTAAGTCTCCCTCGCTTGTTGGGCCACTTTTCTGGCGTGTCCCTCGGCAGTTAGTGGGTTGGTCGTCGCCACGCTGACGATAGTTGCGACTCAACCCCAATGAAACTGTGTCCTTTGTACCCGGGGGTGGCCCCGGGGCATGAAGCCTTGTTGGGCTGACACGCCAAGTAACGGGGCCATGCATGATAGTAGTTCTGGGTTCGTATCTTAGTCTCACTGTACTACCGCGGTCATCTTGACTCGGGTATTGGGCTTAGTGGGGGGCAACAGATGGATTGCCGCTGCATGTCGAATCTTCTTTGCAGAAGCAGAGGGGGATCCCAGAAATCCCTCGAGTGCATGTCGGATCTTGAAGCCGCAAAAGTAAAAGCGAATAGATCTTGCTTTCGCTTCTAATTAATACAAAAGCAACGAGAACCATCAGCCCATGACTAGACTCGCTTCATAGTTAAATGCCCAAGGAAGACATTGCAAATGATGGCTTTGACCAACCGTTGAAGCACGTTTTCCTTCGAGGACAGATTCTTGCCGTTGTGTGCAGATTCTGCAATTCTTCGCGAGGGGCTGCGGGTTTTAGGCAACCTAATTTTACCTTCTCTCCACTCCCACGAATAAGACGACTGCACTGCAAGACAACAGTCTGGTCGCACGAGACTCCCCCACGCTCAACCTCCAAAATGTCGTGATCCACGGGCGAACTGTACGTAAAGCCCGTTCTCAAAGGGGCCGAGCAACGCGGTCAATTGCTCCCCGATTTGTCCTCAGGAGGGCCGAACGGAGTACTGTTCCAAGGACGAGATCCACAAATAGCCTCTTAATTCCCTTAGCTCAAGCCTCAATACGCTGTTGCCTTACCCTCGTGTCAGATGGAGGTATGAAACAGTTGCGAATCCAATTAAAACAAAATTCGCGACCGAGCGCGCTGACCCATTGGACCCTGAGCCCTGGACTTGCGGAGCCAAGGAGGATGATATGCACCAATGGACATGCTGGCTATTCCCCAATAAGCTTTACCTGCCGTCGCTTGAAAGCTTGGCCCCTGAATCGACCAAAGACAGCCTCGCATCGGAGGAGGATCTAAGGGGAGACCGCTCGTCGCCCCGTTCGTGGCCCCGTTCGGTTTTTGAACTTTCCTTTGTGTTGGGATTTTTTTTTCAGATTGGTTTTTGAATCCTGCATTCGCATTGTCAAAAGGAGGCTTGCCTTGTCTGTATACTGTACGGAGTATAGTGAACAAAAAGTATAAACTGGCCGAGCGACAGGACGAACTTGAACTCGGTACTCCACGAGATCAACTGCCCCGCTGGCGAACCACTTGAGAAAGTGCAGTACTTTCCCCCAGAATGGCTTTAATGGAGCTTCTGGACACATGTTACTTGTTAGTCCAGGGAATGTCACTTTGCGGCCTAGCCCCATAGCCCCATCACGGTGTCCCCTTTTTTTTGGTGCCTGTCGTGACTCGTGTTCACTGTTAGTATTAAGGCTAGCTCGGGTGTGGATTATTGCATGGGCTTCCTGGGGCGTAAAATTATGGGGGCAAAGGGGCGATGAGCCATTGAGCTCGAGTACTCCTCCGTACTTTTCCTTCTTAAAATGGTCTAATGCCCTCGTTTGCTGAGAAGCCCTTTTGTTCTTGCTCTTTTCGCCTTTCTTGCATCATTTTTCTTCCATCCATATTTCTTCTTCTCCTCGGCTACACGTGCATGACCTCGAGACTTGACCCTCCGTCGCTGAGCATACACCTGCCTCTACGCCTACCTACCTTTCGAACCCTCGTTCTCCCTATACTTCATCGTCGTCTCCTCCGCTTAACGTTTATGACATGCCCATCATGATCGACATTGCTGCCCGCCATGCGGGCCAAAATCTGCAAAAGAAGCCTCTGGAGCCAATCTCCAAGCTCGCCCCATTCTCAGCTCTGATCATCTCGATCACCATGGTCATCTTCTTCCTTATCCGCTACTACATCCTCGAGGGCTTCCTCATAAAAAAGCTCTATGGCCGAATTTACACCGATCTCAATGAAGTAAATCGCCGTGGTTTTGTCAATCACCACATTGCTGGTATTACCAAGCTCATCATTCTCTTCGTCGCCGCCTATCCATTCGTGGCCATCACTTTTGGCAAGGCCACCTTCAACACCCCGTTTGCACCGCAGTTGAACTCGATAATAACCATGGGCGATATGTTGATCGTCGTTGCTCAGATGCTAATTGGCATGTACGTCTTTGAGCTTATCTACCGGTCTAAGTTGTCTCCGGTTGCGGTGATGCATCACATCGGCACTATTATCATCGGACAATCGGCTATTGCGATTAGCTTGAAGCTCGCACGGGAGCCAGATGCTGATATTGAATTTATCTTGTGTACGGTGTGGGGTACGTTACATATTTTCAAAATCTCCTCCGCGCCAGGATATCACATATTAACATTTTCTACGCAGGCGCTTTCGATATCGTCTCGGAATTCTTCCCACACATTGCCATCATCCTCTATCGCATTTTTCCCGAGCGGCACCGATTCCTCAGCAGAGTCTTTCTTCTCTCCTGCATCACCACCGCAACCGGCACCACATGTGAGACGGTAGTGACAATGTGGTTATTCGGATCTCTCTGGGATCGTTGGCAGATAGCCTTCAAAGTGACCACACCGCTACTGCACATTGCGTTCAGCGCCGCACAGATCCACGGCAGCATGGTCTTCTGGCGCATGTACAAGAGACAGCAGCGGTTGATCAAGGAACAAGAAGATGGGACTCATTCTCTAAAGGAGGAGAATATCGGTATTACCTTGCACTCTTCCGCAGAGTCTCTGTGGCCTATCGTCCCGCCTCATGCTGTCTTGCCGGATAGTCGGCCTGAGACACCGCGGTAGCGGGCGTGCTACTTGTTTTCTTGTTGCCTCTTGCATACTGCATGTACACTAGACAGCGTTTCTTTTTCTGCGATTGTCGTTTTTGGGGAGGCGTTGCTCTGCATCACGGGGTTTTGCATTTGTCCAGGGCATAAAATGGACTGGCCGGTCTGCGATTTGTTTTATACTTACATATGGTATGGTGAGATGTCTCTACCATACTGAAAATTAATAATATCTAGATTCTTCAATCCTTTCTCCCCGTAAGAATCATGCAAGGGACTGGCAAGCTGCCGAATCTCCATGTGGTGGCCCGTTAGCTTGCCCAAGAAATGTCCGTAGACCGGACGATATCCGCCGCAGGTCTTGGCAGTCAAGTTTCCTCCCCTCGACAGCATCCTCCGTCCAGCGTATCTTAACTTCGAGACGACATCATCGCACCAGAACGCCTTATTTCTCAAAATAAGTTCCTATCTCATATACAATGAGATTACTGTGATCAAAACCGCCTATAATGGCATCCTTGGATCAAAGTAGTGAGCTGATATGACCCATCGCCCTCGATCTGTCCGCTGTGCCGACGATGCTGCCGCATCTTGCTAAACGACCACAAGGACCCAGGCCCACGCACTGTACTTCTGAGAAGACCTATACATGATATCCAATCCACTTCGAGCTCTCCAGAGACTGATTGGGTGAGTAGGCGGAAGGACGTTTGTAGAGCCGCCCTTCGGACCAGACGACGGACACGATGTCATCATTCGTTCGCAAATTAGCCGGGATTGCGTGATGAACTGAACTTTCCTCCGCGGTGCTTTTTTACGTTTACATACATCACAAAACTATCCCCATTTACAGTTACAGGTATGATGAGCGTATTCTGACAAGTCAATCGCAGCCTAATGATCCTTGATACGTTCCTGGCCCGAACACCTGCATCTTCACTGTCAGACGTGGGACGAGTACCCAATCGCGAGTGAAGTATGCCCAGTTGGCCATCCGGTCACAATTGGAAGGATCTTCAGGTGGTAATTTAACGGTCTTCCTTGGAGTGACCATTGGCGGAAGATATGATTGGAGCAGGCTGCCTTGTGACAAAGGACGTCTCCTTCGCCGTCACTGTGGACAGACCATCTAAGGTGACCAAACTTACATAATTTCTGAGGAAGAAGCGAAAGACCTGAAGAATCCCTATCGAGAAATGGAGAGAGCAATTTGAGAACAGATCACATTAATCAATAGCATTAAGAGAGTGTGTCTAAGTCTGCCTAACAGCATGCCACCAGCTGGCCAACATCTATGTCTGTCGTCAAGAACAATCAGAGCTAAGAAGGAACCTTGATGCCGAGTGGTAAACATGATACGGCGAACAGCTCTCGCGCATAACTCTCAAACAGAATAAAAACTGATACGAACCACCTTTACTCCACTCTCCGATTCACCCCGCCGATATCTTGGACGAGACCCCGTTTTTGCACCGACTCTCGCCCGGCGTCCCCATCCGTCATTCCTTGAGAATGAGGCCGTTCCGAGAGGGGATTTTCCTCTCAAGTCGACCGCTCGTGCTGGGTCGAAACCCGCTGCAACGAGAGCACTGTGATCAGTCAGTATAAACGTTCGTGATGAACCTGGAAACCAAAAGTGGACTCACAAAAGTCCTCCCAGGACCGCTCTCGAGACTTGCCTCGCAGGCTACGACCATGCACGATGTCGTCGAATGCCTGCGAGCTCTGCAGGAAGCCGTACACAATCGCGAGGACGACGACGACGCCGATTGAAAAGGCCCAGACACGAACGATTGCCACAATGGATGTTGGCTGATGTCCCCACACGCCAACGATGGCTACCACGGTCGCGACGATATCGACCACAAGAACTGCCACAGACAGTTGTAAGGATGGCAAGTTCTTCCGGAGCGGTCCATCATTACGACGAGTGACGAAGATCAGCCAGCTCTGCGTGAGGGTGATCTCAACGAACATTACCGAGTCGCGGTCTCCAAAGTTCTGCACCACACCTCCAGAAGCACCGTGCAGAAGCATGGTACCAAAGGCAATCCAGGATGCACCGGCCAGAATCGCCCCCAAGATGATGGCAATTCCCCACAACTTCGGCTGGTTCCATTTGACGGGGGAGATTGAGAACGGCGCATTGTCATAGGCGATGGCCAGGGTGGCAACGTCGGCGAAGATGGCCAGGAAAACGGCATAACGAAGGTCCATACCCTCGTTCAGGATGATGATCCAAAGCCCGAAAAAGATCATAAGGTGCAGCGACAGTGCAATGCGATAGACCACATATGAATACATGCGGTGGAAAATTTGCCGAGAAAGCTTGATCGCATCAATAATTGCAGACAGTCCGGGAGCCAGGAACACAATGTCTGCAGCTGAGCGAGCAGCATCAGAAGCGCCCTCAACCGCAATACCAGTATCGGCCTTTTTCAGCGACGGAGCATCATTGACACCATCACCGGTCATAGCCACCAGATGACCCCGCTTCTGGAGAATCTCCACAACGCTGTACTTGTGTTGAGGGAAGACCTCCGCAAAGCCATCTGCAGCCTCGACGAAATCGTTGATCTCAGAGCCGGGCATGTCGCCAGCACCAGTTACGCCAAGACGCTCCGCATTGTAAATATTGGTACCAAGCCCGAGCTGGCGGGCTGTCTCGCGTGCAATACCGACAGCATCTCCAGTGAGCATCTTGATGGAGAGTCCAAGCCGTTTAGCCTCTGCAATGGTCTTTGCGGTATCGTGGCGAGGGGGGTCCAGGCAGGGCACGATTCCCAGAATTTGCCAAGATTGGTCAAGGACCTTGCGGGCAACACCAAGGGAACGGAATCCACGGCTGGCAAATTCAGTCACCTTTTCGAGATAAGCAGTCTCAAGGGCTTCGTCAACAGGTCCATCATGCTTGACAGTCCGCAGTACTGCAAGAGGAGCTCCCTTGACACACATGATACGTTCGCCTTCGGAAGACTCGACCAGAGCCGAGACTTTCTTGGAAACAGGATCAAACGGGTTGAAGGTGATCACTCTGTATGATCCAATCGCGGCCTTGACCTCAGGGTATCCCTTGAGAGCTTTGAGAAAAGCCCGATCAATGGCATCGAGTCCCCGTCTAGATCGACTTGCAGCGAGACAGGCTGTCAGCATGAGATCGTTCTGGGTTGCATTTGGAGTTGTATACGGTTCACCCATGGCAAGCTTGTTGCGGGTCAGGGTGCCGGTCTTGTCCGAACACAGGATCTCAACTCCTGCCAGAGATTCGATTGCGCTTAGCTTTTGCACAATCGCCTTGCGCTTGGCCAGATAAGATGCGCCGACAGCCATGGTGGTCGTGACAACCACGGGGAGACCAACTGGAACTCCGACGACCAGGATTCCCAGAGTGAATTGCAAGATGTCGATGATCGAGTCAGATCGGTAGTAGGACGCCACCCACACCACGAGCACAGTGATTGCCACAAGAGCCAGGAGAATCATGCCAATTCCATCAAGGACCATGGTAAAATGACCAGATCCGTTATCCGCAAGATTAACCAGGGCAGCGGCACGTCCAACGAAAGTGTTATCACCAATCGCAGTTACGATCATGCGGGTAGCCCCCCGCTTGACGACGGATGAGGCGAAGCAATTGTCATTGTGATGTTTGTCCACTGCAAGGGATTCACCGGTGATGGAAGATTGATCGACTTGTAGGTGGGCCCCTTCGCAGACAATGACTCCGTCAGCCGGAATGATTGTGCCCTGTGAAGAAGTCAGTGCACTGTTGCATGAGACTACCAGAAGCTGAGGAAGGACTTACTTCCTCAAGATGGACAACATCGCCGGGGACAACTTCCTCTGCATCGATCTCCATTACATGTCCGTTACGAGTGACAGTGGCCTTCAAAGCAAGGGTCTCTTTGAGTCTGTTGACGATGTTGCCGGCTTGATATTCCTGACCGAAGCTGACCACCGCATTGAGAAGGAGAAGGGCGCAGATGACACCGAAGTCAATCCAATCCTGCATACCGGCAGCCAATACGGCAGAGACCTGTTGGCATTCTTTGTTAACTTCATTCAAAGTGCAAGCAGGAGGAAGTGCATGGCAGAAACTCATACCTCCATGACAAACTGCACAGGACCGACAAAGAGCTTCAAGAACTTAATCAGGTGGCTCTGACGTTGCTCCTTCAGACAATTTCTGCCATACTTGCGACGAGTGGCGATGACCTGTGCATCATCCAGACCCATGTTGATGTCGGTATTAAGCAAATCAGCCTGGTGGCCAGGGCCAGTGCCGTCAGTGACGGAGACAACTTCAGCATCAGGCTCTTTGCCGTCCTCATCCTCCAACCCAGCAATGAGGAGGTCAATGTCCTCAGCAGTGTCCTCGGCATCGTCCTCTGAATGAGTGTATTCTGGAGCAGTTGCCTCTGGAGCAAGGTTGTCAAGCTCAAACTCCAAAGGGTTGACAGCAATAGGGCCGTCCGGAGGCGCAGAGGTTGCAGTGGTTACGGGGGCGAGCAGCTCATCATCCTTGTCCTCCTGTTCACTTGCGTGGCCCAGAGGGTGGCTGCTGAGCGATATGTTGCGGAGATCGAAAGGACCCAACGTTCTGGGAACGTTAGAGGAGGCCATTTTGGCCTTGAAAGAGATGTTTTTGATGATGCAGATGCAGAACACTGAAAGGAAATGATGCGAAGAGTGGATGGGAGGGTGAAGAGATGGGAGAAGAGGAAAAGGTGAAGTTTGCTGGGGGATCACAACAACTGAAAGGGCAAGGCTTCGTGACTACGCCGCGACTACGCAGTTTGGATGGCAAGAACGACTACTTCTTCGGGTCTTTCTAACTGGAGTTGGCATCGGACAGGCCCCATGGAAGCTTGCGGTAGGCTCAAGGGCCGTGCCCATAGCCAACCTTTGGTCCAGGCAAGCAAGAGCGAAGCGGCAGCCCGAACCGAAGATGCCAGACGAGAATGGGCATCACGCGCCTTGATATTCAGGCGCCAAAGCCCTCGTTCTGCCGCCTGGACCAAGGCTGCCCTGTCAGGCCAAGTTTGCCAGCTTTGAGGGGAGTTAAGCCCAGTGGCATGATCTACACTCCGCCACTACTATTCCACCAAGCCTCAAGACCGTTCCAAACAGTCTATCTATTTATATGTCACTTGGGTGCAAAAGAAGTCTTCTGGAGAATGGAAGCATTTGACCACACATCGTGAGGTAGTGCATCGAATCGAAAGCCGCATGGACATTGCAGCTCAATCCTTTGATGAGCCAGCATTTAAGCCTTCGTTTGAATTCCCTGGTCTTGTCCGTCGTGTACAATGCCCATTGTCTATCCTGCGCTTCGAATATGCCTTGAGGTGATCTATTGGAAGGACAAGGCAGTTTCTCCAAAGGATCACAGCGAATTTTCGCCTCAGGACCACACTTAATCAAAAAGTATGACCAGGTTTCAGCATGTATAAACGTGGGGAAGGGATCCCAATTACGTACATACCTAGCTTCATGGCTGTGAAACGTCTCGTCTTTTGCCTAAGATATACTCGAGGCATTGCGATGTCGCGGATGCTGGAGAGCCGTTAAAGGCGAAGTTTGTCCAACATCCACATGAACGAAGTCTTTCGTTTACGTGGCAGAGCCTTCTCAAGAACCTGAATGCAGGCAGCGAGCAATCAATAAAAATTGTCGTGGCAACCACTTTGAACCAGCGGCCCCCTTGACCCGTCAACGATCTATACAACCACCGCATCCATGGGCCATGATTGTCGCCTCAGGCACCAGATTATGTAATTCCATGGACGTCACCATCGCCATCCGAGCAAAATTGAAGTCGCTGAAGGAGCCCGTCAAGAGGGCGATGGTAGCAATAAACAATCACGTTTTCCTTCAACGATTGCCTGGCGCTCGTACATGACTTGTGGGGCATGGTCGTTGTCGCCGTTGCCTACCTGACGGTGTCGTGAGGCCTGTCCTTCAACGCCCATCAACCCGACTCCTCCAGATCTTCCACTTCTCATACCATGTTTCGCACCCGAAACAACTTCAGGAATAATTTGATTGCTCATCTCGTGCTAAAGAAGCGGCTTTGTTGAACTTCTCTTCAATCACGTGTCCACCAAAATGAATCCCGAAATTCCTGGCTTCTATTATGGTGAGTCTCTTGGTGACTGGGCCACCGCAAATTCAATTTGCATACTCGCCGCGCTTGTCGTGGTCTTGCATCGCAACCATCAGCAGCTAATAACGTCTCACAAACCCAGATCCTGAGAAGAAGAAGTATTTTAAGATCCAGGCCAACCACGCCGCACCACCAGGTGCCCAGTACTCCCAGGAGTCTGTCAAGCGAAAACGCAACGAGCAAGAGGTAGTTGATCAATGCCCTAAGGTTGGAAACTTCCAGATCATGCAGATGCTGAATTTTTACAGGAACAGGAGAAGGAGGCGCGTGCCAGTCAACGGATCGCCCGAGAGACGGTCCGCAAGCCCAGTTTCCTCCACCATCCGCTCGTCGGGGTGGATCGAGAGGTTGGAGCCCGCGTCACTTGCTCTGCCGAGCTACAGGATCGCCAAGCTAGCGTCTACGTGAGTCAGCTAAAGCGCAAGAGGCTCCATGTTTTCGAGCCGTGGCCGGGGCCTTTCAACATCCGCCATGTGCTGCGGAATCCTCGCTCCGGTGCTCTGATCACCAGTAAGTACGCTGCTTTGATGTGATCTGAACGATCGACTCATCACCATTTACTAGCTGGCCTTCACGGAGGGCATTCCTCTGTTTCGTAAGTACTCCTTTTATCTCGATTACACGAAATGGCTTTCTAACTTGTATCCAGCATTTGCTTCCCTGATCATGAGGAATCAAAGTGGACATACAACAAGACCATGGAGCGAGTCCTCTTCAGAGAGTCTTACCGTGTATGTCCACTCCCCACTTCGGCTTGAAAGATTTGACTGACAGTGCATATGCAGCTGTCGTCGATCTCCTTCAGCCAAACTGGCTATCTACTGTATGTTGCGTCCCTACATCCTGAACCCCAACTAGATCACTAACTGCCATAGGGCATCAATGGACAGTGGTCCCGGAGGTGACTCTTTTTTGGCCCCGCGGTTGCTCCCGACCCCTGATGAGGACGGTGACTACCGTTGGCCTTCCCCATGTGAGCCTTCCAAATGATCTTAAACTTTCACTGGCTTGAAACCAACACCTCTGACCCAAATAGTCATTCACCCCGTTAAAATCCCCATGACGCAGAGTCTCTGGTGCTCGGCAGCCTGTCCAATTGCAGACAAAACTCTCTTTGCAATCGGCACCTCGGATGGACTTCACACCCTCGAGGGTGAACACTCCCACTGGACGATCTCGCAGAAGCCCCTTCCCAGAGAGGCAAGCCACCGGACGCCGGGTTTCCGCCGACATGGCAATTCTTCGCATGCCAGTGTGCAAGCAGTGGAGTGGCTCTCCCCAGACGTCATTGCCTCGGGTCTCCGTAATTCGACCGTCTACCTCTACGATTTGCGTAGCAACGAGAGTTCGCTACGGCTGCAGCATGCGCAGTCGGTTACCAAGATCCGCAAGGTAGATTCTTGGCGGATTGTTGTTGGAGGCCATAATACTGTAAGCCGTCGCGTCTTGCACCCCCTCAAGTATAGCCACTCCGCTCACATCACCAGGTCGAAATGTACGACATTCGGTTCCAAGCCGAGGGCCTCCAACACAAACCAAGGCCAATGACCCGCGGTCACGTCTCAAGTCGGCCATACCTTTCCTTCCGAGATTTTTCTCCAGAAGAAATTCCCGACTTCGACGTGAGCACTGAGTTGGGCCTGCTGGCATGCGGTAAGCGTTTCGCCATTATACACTGTATCAACGTGTTCGCCTCTAATTACTTTCAATATTCAGCATCCGACGACAAGAAAGTGCGGTTATTCTCTCTCAACACCGGCAAGCCTGTGTCTTCACCGCTCTCAAAGATGGCTTATCCTCGCCCTATTACTGGTATGTGCTTCGAGGCGACGGGGATGAGCCTGCATGGTCCGCAGACGCCCAGCTTGCTGGTTTGTTCGGAGGGAAACGTTGATCAGTGGGTTTGGTAAGGTGTTTTGTTGTCTTTGGGTTATGACTTCTGCTCTTTTTGGGGATACCCTTTTATGGTTTATCGGTGTTTTATCTTCGTCTTCATTGTACTCATCTTGATCGTCATTTCATGCACTCTTCTCGCTCTCGTTATTCGGACCGTGTGTTGGTCGCTACGACAATGCTTGGTTACTTTACTGTAATGAAGAGAAGTAGTTCATACGAGACCAGGGTATATTTCATCTGCAATCCACTGAGGATGCTCTGCATGCAAGCTATAACCGAATCAAAACTCCAATGCAAGTTGTCAAATCACCAACCCCATCTTGATACGCCAATAGTGCGCAGAAGAACAGAATGCATGCCGCGCTCAATCCAGACCACCAGCAAGCCACTCCCCAACCTCGACACCGATTCCCTTCGCCAACTCCCCGATCCAATCACCCGACACATTGACACACCACTTCTCACCCGCGTCCGCACTGGTATTCCCACTCCCTGTGCTCGCAAATCCAACGTGGCCCGAGGCGGGGACCACGAGACGTAGGCGGCGCAAGGTGGCTAGCTCAGCATAAATTTGGTCTGCTACGGCAGGTGTGTTTATGGGATTCTCGGGTGGATTTGGATCAACGGCGTGGTAAATGGCTAGTAGGCGTTCCAATGGGAACGGACGAGCCGATAGAATGGTTGATGGGCCTGTGATGCCAGCGCCGCCGCCAACAGCGGATGTCGTAGCAGAGGATGTTGCAAATGCGTTGGAGAGAGTGGACTTGGTGATACGGGTCTTGGTGCGCTTGCCCTTTCTGGGGGTAGAGGGGTCGTCGTTTGCAGCAGCTCTGTCTTCCGCCTGTGCTTGCGACAGGACCTTTAGTCGGCGGCGATGGTGAGCACGCTTGTTACGCGCGGATAGTGAGCTTGACGAGAATTTGGAGAAGAAGATTGTGTCTAGGCGTTGGGGGGTGTGAGAGGCCAGGTATGCCGATGTGAGAATCAGGGTCGAGAAATAAGGGAGATGAGGGAGGGCGGACGGTGCTGCCGAGGTTGCCAAGGGCTTGCGCAAGGTCTTGCTTGGAGCGGAAGTGTCCTCGGGTACAATTCGGTGCACCAATGCAGACTCGCCCTGGTGTCGGAATAGGGCCCTGTTCTTCACCAGCAGACGTGTAAAGTCCCACTCTGTATTTCCGCCAGGCGGGGCTTCGCCTTGAACCACTGGCGCAACGAATACTGGCCACAATCGGTGACATATGGACCGAAAGGTTGGAATTGATCCTGCCGTCGGACTGACCAGAGTGTCGTAGATTGTTGCAACAAAATGCGGATACACCCGCGCCGAGGTCTCGTCGGGCAGATTGTCCACCACAGGCATTGGTGAAGCCAATAGAATTTCAATGGCTTCTTTCCGCGTGTACGGAGGAAAGCTGACATGAGGAACGGCTGCGTTCTGCAGGAAGAGTGGTCGAGGAGAGGAGCTCAGAACGAGGACAACACAGAGTGACGGGATCTGTAGAACCAGCAAGTCAGTAAATAACCACGGGCAAGGCTGGACCTCCGAGCTTAAAACGACTCACGATCTCTCCCAGTCGCGCCAGCGCAGACAGTAATGTCTGTGGCGCCTCTCGCTGGCGATCAATCTCATCCAGTACCAACACAAAATTTCCACGCTGCTCCGCCGCCCTGGCTGCGAGACACTCTTCCAACAGCACGGCAAGGGTGCTGACATGCTCGCATCGTCCTTTGCCATACTTCTCCCATTCATCTTTCTGGCCCAGCGCCTCGAGGGTATTCCAAAGGATCTTGGTCAGAAGGTGTCGCGCCGTAATACATTCCGAACTGCGGACGAAGGCGTGCGGTACCTCGAGTGTTGCGAGGACACCGCGAAGGATCGTTGATTTACACGTAGCTGACACGCCGTGGACAACTAATGTGGACAAATTTGGGGTATTAGGCTATCATTGGAACACGTCGTTAGCAAGCTTCGCAAGTGAGGAATTCGATCTCATGTCAATGGGGCTGCGCAGATCTGGCGATCTGGAGACCTCCGAGAAATACTTACATGAAGCAGGCTGGCGAGCTGCCTGGCCTGCATGTCCCGGCAGGGCCATTGTGCGCTCAAGGAGCGAGCAATATCCGCGGGTTGCATCACGTCCTCGGCTCCTGAGGTCCTTCACTATAAAATGGAATTATCGATAGGAAGACGCTTGATGCGCCGTGCGGTCTCGACTTGCAGCTGGCCGTCCGAGACTCCGAGGGACCCCTATGGTCACGTGCTCTCGCGACGCGTTGGAGGGACCTCGACCACCGCGTGGCGCATGGCGCAAGTCAATTCCTCCCTGATGGAGTCTACGAAAGCACAAATAGAGACGTGTCTACAGGTCAGGGTTCAAATTACAAGTGACGTCAAAATCAATTCAGAGGACTAGATTACAGGAGTAAAGAATGTGTGTGAGTGGGAAATGCCAGGACCACCATTGAAACCAGCCTCAGGCCAGTCAGAAGGAACAAGAGACAAGAGAGACGATTCTAATCGCCGGGTCAGCTCAAAAGGGCCATGCCAGCAACCAAAGTTGCTCCTCGTCTCAGTATTCCTTCCATGGGCGACGTTCCTGGCACACCCACCACGACACACACACAGGGGCAGAGGCAGGGGCAGGGAGCAAAGTACAGGGGGCAAGAAATAGATGGGGAACACATTGCTGGAAATGAAAATGAAAAGAAAAAGAAAATGGAAAATGGAAATGGGAATAGAAAGGGGAATGATGAGTCTCTACCAACATTAGCCACTCGGACCAGACCAACGAACAGCAAGTTCGTCGAGGATGGAAGCCGCGCAAGATCATGTACAAGGTCAAGTAGCCGGGCAGTAGAGACCATTGGGGAAAAAGTACAAAAAAAGGCAAAAGAGGAACAAAATGGGAAACAAAAGCGAGGGAAGCCCGAGGATGCACATGGCTCCCCAACGCTGACTGCACCATGCGCGTTTCGCTGGATAGGATGAAGATGGATGCTGGATGCAACACGTGGGAATATTGGCCAGATGATGGAAAGAGTCGTGACGCATTGCTTCATGCACGGGAAGGAAAAGTCAAATGCAGGCGAAACAAGATGGAAATGGGGTTGGATGGAATGCTAATGCCCAAGAGATCATGGCACATGCAACTAGGCCCCAGTATGATGACAGTCTTGAATGTAAATCCGTTAAATCATCAGATATTCATGGCATCGTGTGAGTCGATATGGGTACAGGTTGAAAATGGTATGCACATCCCTGAGGGAGGAGGGCCCTTGTTAATAATAAACGGCATAAACAGGACCCCGGCCGCCCATGTTGTTGTTGACGGAAGGTGGAGGCTGATTGAAAATTGTGCCGCTGTCGTTCGGGGCGCCGTTAGGAGGGGAAGCGGCGCCATTGGAGACACCATGGCCAATGAAGTTGACGGGACTATTGAGGACTTGGAGATTGGTGGAACCAGCAGTAGGGAACCCCCTCGGATGCGGCCTCTGAAGCTGCCCAGCGATAAGCTCGTTAGGGGTCGTCTGTCCACTGGTCTGCGCACTCGACCGGCCAGACCCTTCCGCCCCGGCCATCTTACTCGCAATGCGACGCCCATGGGGAGTCTGGCGGATGGACGGCAGGATGGGGCGAATGGCGTCAACAATGCGCTGACGTGTCTCGGGATCAGCAAAGTCCATAGCGGTCTGAACAACGTAGTTTGCAAACGAATCGCGCAGCATCCTCTCCAGCTCGTTGCCAGACAGGATTTCGTCAATCATTTCACAACGAGCAAAGTCATCCGCAGTGCGCAGACATTTCTCGATCACATTGGAACTGAACTTCTGCTTAGACAGAGAAGGAATGTTACCAGCAAAGGTCTTGCACAGTGGGTTGGTGTAACGCGAATCGGCAAGATCCAGGATATACTGGACAACGTAGTTTCCGAAGGGATCTTGAACAAGAGCGAACGAATTGGCAGTGATCTGGGCAATCAGTCGGGCCTTTTGATCACCAGAGGCATGATCAATGCAGCGTTGAAGCACACAACATCCGTGACGGTGAGTACCGACAACAACACAATGAGCACCCACAGCTTCGTAGATGAACTCGGCCTCCTCGGCGTTCAGGCGGTTCAAGCACTTTTGAATGACGTGGTTACCATTCAGATCCTGAACCAGATCAACAACGTGATTCTTCAGCGCGTCGATGACGGTCTGAGTCTGCTGAGGGGTGGAGATGAACTCAATCATCTTCTGAAGAGCGCGAGTACCATGCTGGTTCAGTGCAATCTTAACGAGCTGAGGAGCGGCGTTATCAATGAGGACAGTACGCTGGTCATCGTTCGAGTACTCGAGGAGCTTCTGGCACAAATAATTGCCAAACGGATCTATCAAGATGAAAGGAGGTATGTTAGTTTGCCACTCTGGGATTGTGATGAAAAGCGGGGATATGACATACCCGTCATCAGCTCAATAACGTGCATGTAAACCTCGCTGAAGATAAGCTGCACGTGCTCGGGGTTACGCTCCTCCAACTTTCGCTGCAGGTACCGGCATCCATGCTGGTCCTTGCAAAGGCTGTACAACTCGCCCTTGTAGTGCTCGATGGGGAAATTGGCGTAGCGGGTCGCCTGTCCTGCGTCACTCTCAGTCTGCCGGCGTGGAGTGACAGCACCACGAGAAGCCGCATCGTTGAATCGGTAGTTGTTAGCCGCATACGCGGGAGCAGGATAAGCCGCATAGTTGTTAGCCTGGCCGAAGTTCGCGATCGGGTTGGTGGGCTGGCTTGGCTGTCCAATGTACGGCTGGACCCCATAGCCATACATGGGAGGGAATGGGACATTGACAGGGGCAGCTGGCCCAGAGATGCCATTGGGGGCCGCAGAGGTCAACTGGGGACCAAAAGGTGCCGCGCTAGCCTGCAGAATCGTCTGCGGGGGCTGGCTGGTCTTGATTTTCTCGGTCTCAAGGGACTCCTTAGCTGGGCGAGGGTTCATTGCTCCAGTGGGGATGCGGCCCATGCTGGCATTGTGGTGGTGAAGATGCTCAGCATTGGTCTTGGGGGGAGTAATCGCCGCATCAAAGCCATTGCCCTTCACAGTTGGCAAATCATTGGTCGAATAAGATGTTTGCAGTCCCGCAGGGCGGGTGGAAGACACTGAGCTCAGAACGTCGGGGTTGCGATCAGTCGAGAAAGTCAATCCACCTTCGAGCGAGTGACGGGCAAGGTGGCGAGAGTGAGCCATACTGCCACGCTCCCCGTTGGTCGGACTGGTCAACTGCTCAAAACGTATCCCACCGATCAGGTTCTGCGGCATGCTCTGGTGGCTGCTGCGATAGCGGCTGTGGAACGAATACGACTCGGGAGCGGGAGTGCGGGCGTTAGCGAGATCATGAGCATCAGGATTCGCCGAGAGCTGCAAACGTTAGTTTGACGTTCGAGATGAGCTGAAAGCGCGAGCAACTTACGAGGTTGGATCCATCTCGACGAGACAGCGTCGGGAACTTGTCATCAGGCTCCGTCATCTTGATGTACCCTTTGATGTCAGGGGTGGAAAGCCGGTCTTCGTCTTTGAGAATGTGGGCGTGGTGGTCGTCGCTGGGGAAAAGGTGCTTTGTAGCAGCGAAAGAGTCAACTCCAGAGCCTGATTTATACCCAGAGCTGGATATGTTGGGCCGGTAAGAGGTGCTGAAGTTGTTGCTAGGCAGCGAATAGCGATGGAGCCTAGAAGAGAAGACGTGAGAAAGAGGGGACGGATGAGATGAAAGTGGCGCCTTGGATGAAGCGACTCGTCGCGTCGCTTCCGAGCAAACAATGAAGAGGGGCAAGTTGATGCTCCAAGGCAGGCACGATGGTCAGGCTGCAGGGTAAAGTGAACTTACGAAGGTCCTGGCCGGAATGGAGCGCTATCCATGATAATATCCTCCTTCTCTGAGTTTCGGCGAGAAGTAGGAACCGAGTGGCCAGCAAATCGATCGAGTGGCTGATGGGTTGAGTGAGCGGAATGCGAGTGGGATGAAGCTTGGGGTGACGTTAGCTGCGAGGAGGGAGCAAAGACCGAGAAGAATCCAGGAGATGAAGTGACGCTGGAAGTTGAGAATCGGCCAGGACGCGAAACTGAGGAGACCGTAGGCTCCACGTGCTCGGGAGGGGTCGTTGGCTCGCTCACTGGCCCCGAAAGGCCAGCTTTGGCAAGATCACGAGCAAGCTGATCCATTTCAATCTTCTCCTTCTCGTGTTGCATGTCCAGCAACTTCATGTCCTCTTCGAAACGCCGTTTCTGTTCTCTCATATACTCGATATGTTGACGCTTCTTTTCGAACTGCGAGGTGTCAGAAAAGTGTCGTGAAGAAAGTGAACAGAGAAATGATATGCAAGAGAACGGAAGATGGGAATCGGTTCAAAGCCAAAACCAAGGTGCTCCGCAAAAGGCCTGGCACTAAATTGAGTCCAAAAGACGCCAAGCGCTCGTATCTTCCAAGATGCGATTGCCTCAAGGACTACCAGATGAACACCCCTGTGGTGCAAGAGGTGCTTCCAAGAAGCCTGACCGGCCTTGCACAGGAATGTGGAGGAAGATATCCAGGAGAGGGGAGAAGAGAAGAGGAAAACGGCGGATGCAAAAGGATGGAAGGTCGGTTCCCTCAGAGCCAGAGTCTGTGGACAATTGCTCGCGGGCTCTCGCCGCAACGGGAAAAGCACGCACGACAAATCCTATCTCAAATCGCCAATTGGCGCGAGAGCTAGGTTTGTGAGGGACCCAGGACCCGCGAGGACCCGCAGCCTATCTTGGTTCTCAATGAACCAGCCAACAGATCTCCTTTATCCTAGGCACCGCGCCTATACTTGGGCACAAAAAGGCAAAAGATGCAATGAAATACTACGAGACTGAAACGAGACATACCGAAGACAACAGATCAAGAGGGTCTGGCAGTTGGGTGGACCCCGGACTGAGATAATTCCATGACGAAGACAATTTGCTCGAGTCCGTGGTGAAACGACGTTGCAGATTAGCTCGGACATCGCCTGAGGGCCGAGAGAAGCCTGATCCAAAGTTCGAGTGGCCAGGCGAGAGAGATGTATATCCGGGAAAGACAGATTCCGACGGTGGGGAGCGAGGAGAAGGGAAACGGAGCTCGTCGAGGCGTTCACTCAGCCCATTCTTGAAGGCCATGGTGGGCAAAGCAGCCGATAAATCCAACTATGGTGAAAAAGCAGCATCGGTCAGCACTACCGTCGGTTCGTTGGAGAAGGTTCCGTCCTCCAGAGCTCTTTAAGGCCACGCAGACCCGACCAGTCACCACAAAGCACACCCTCTTCAACTAACCTCCCAACGAGGTACCCCGCAAGCTGCAGTGGTGGCAGGGCAAGGGCTAGGGCTATCTGCGGCGTGTGGTGGCGGGCTAGCGGTGTGGTTTTTGACGGAGGACCCCAAGTAAGGGGAACTCAAGAGGGGCTGAGGGGTTCGATGATCGGCGCTCCAGAGGGAAAAAAGCGCAAAGATAGGGCTTGCTCACACAATGAACGCCTCGAAGGGCAGACACGACACAAGTTGATCAAGAACCACACAATGCGACGGTCGAGGAATTCATCGAGGGGGACCGTTGGGCTGCAAAATCGGCCGTGGTGTGTTCCTGGCGAAGTGCGGAGATCAGCCGCAGGACTCTTTGCCTGCGTGGGATGGAGCACGACCTACCGCTCTCTCCACTTGGCGAAGAGACACCAAAACACGAGAACCAAACGAGGGTTATCTTGAGGACTGCGCACAAAAGATGCAGAAAAGACTGCTAAGTCGTTGTTGTACAGAGGAATAGGATCAAAGAAGGTGGAAGGGAGGAAAAGGGGAAGAGGAGACTGGAAGAGACGAAGAATGGCTTGGGGGGTGAGCGGGGAGGAGAGACTCAACCCTATTCGGTAATCTCCGTACGAACGTCTTGTCTTTCTTCGGCCACTTTCGACTGCAATGATGACTCTGTGGTCACGTTGGGTGTACAATATCTGATCTCTCGGGATAGCGAGAAAGATCTCCGAACATTGCTGGCGCTGACTTGGGATTGGAATGGACTCACTGGAGTGTTTTTCAACCAAGGAACCAGCGATTGTTCCCAATCATCCACAATCAGCCTCCCGAACTGCCACGATGGCCCCCAAAACTACGCTTTCACGACAGCATACGGAGCACTAATCCATGTTCTTACTGGGAGCTCTGACATTCTTCTTCTCGATGGACAATTTGACGGTCACAGCAGATGACAGATGATCGCCCGACCCGGGAATTGGTCGGGCCCTACGTATGATTGGGGAGGCTCCGCCTGAACGCTTTGTACGACGAAGATACAGCTATGGCCCGAAGAAGCACCGGCCGGGGTGCTCCATGGCCGACAGCTTGCACGCGAGGCTCGATCGCATGCGCATTTGAGAATGCCGAATGGTCAATTCCGCATTGGACTGGGGCCTCCCGGACAGACGTGCACGGAGCGACAGCAAGGACACATTTTCGCCTGCGATCATACAAGACCCTGGCCTCACATACTTGATTCCTCGTCACACGAGAGATGGTTTCTGAGCATGAGGAGCGCTCTCAACTATATCTGGAAACTATGCGGGTATAGCAGTATTACATTAGTGATTTGGCTGCTACATACTCGCAGTAGACATGCAACCGGACCGATCCCTTTAAAACTGCAGAATGAAAGAACCCTGTAATCATTGGGATGCGTTGGCGCTGTTCACGAAAAAGCGTGCTGGAGGTCGAGCATGTCCTAAATAGAGCAGATACTGTAATTGGACCGCCACTGTATCATTCTAGCCAAGTGGGGACGCGCCGAGTGGTGCGTGAGGCCGAAGGGATTGGAGATGTGACAGCGGATCGCCCTCTAAGTCTCGAAGAGTCGGAGGTCGCTAGCCACCGCACGGGGCAGATGGGGGTACCTGGATCGATCTATGGAGTCTGTGATGGCCCCTGGGTATGATATGTAGAATCCGGAGCGGGGGATGGCAATTGGTGTGAAACATTGTCGTCAGTGGCTCATCACCCTCCATCCGGGGGATTTGGTTGATTCTGAGCATCACAAAGAACGGATTCGATGCCAGCGCTTACAGTACAAACTTCCACGTTGTTAGTTGGCTATTTTGTAGCTTATTTCTTCCTCTTCCTCACGATGACTGACGCGTCGATTTATGGTTCGCACCCACTGTGCTTCGTTTCCGCGGTTTGCTTTGCCGCCAACGCGAACATCCATGGCCATCCATGGGTCTGCCCGAACCTCAAAGAACCCCGAGAGTCGAAGGTGGACTTGTTTTGCTTCTTTCTAAATTCGATGGTTCGTCTGTACTATTGATTCATCATTGATCTGAGAGAACACAAGGCAAAAGGTCTTGGATGGCTGGTTATCATTGATCACGAGATTCTGGAAACGTTCCCGGACTCCCAGCCCTCGTAACAAGCCCCTGTGCTTTCTCGAGGTCATTCATTGTCTTGCCTCATTCTTGCCACTTTTCAAATGACGCCTCGCGAGTCGTGCGTCATGAGTCGGGACTAGTGACTGGCGACTGGCCAGACAAGCGGTGAAGCTGATACCAGCCATCCGTGCTGATCGTGTCGCTTGGAGCCCCTGATCCACCGAATGACGAGCATACCCTGCTGTGGAGATCCTGCATCGCAAACCCCGGTCATTCTTTGGACTTTGACGTTGGACAACGGACAGCCAATCAGTCATGTCCACCTCTCTCACGAGTCACTACCCCTCATCCCGTTTCTTGTCTTCTGAAGTTCTGATGGGTCTTGACCCTTTTGTGATTGTCGCATCTGGGCTCTGCTATCTATTCCAGATCCTAGATCGAACCCGTCCATGACTCCATGGGCATCGCCTGCTGTAATCATGCTGCAGCCTGCAACCATACCCGCCCCGGTCGGCGATCTAACCTTCGTACAGTGGCATCCTCTAATTCTCCGTGGCGCAGGTATTGTGCGATGATCTCAACCCAGGGCAAAATGACACATCCAAACTAAGCCTGTGCCGGTGCTGGCACCAGCCCACACGATTCCTCAAGTGGACACCACTGAAACTGGCGCCTTTTTCTACTGTATTTTGGTGGCCCAAAGTGAAGCCAACGAATTATACGAAGTTGCTGGTTTCAGATGGGGCAAAATGGAGGGGCTACGCCTTTCATGCCCAACGCCTTGATGATTGCCCCTCGGCCAATTCGCAATAATCTCTTCTGACACTGGACAGTGACTCACTTCGGTTCCTAACTAACTAACTAACTAACATAATTGGTAAAGTAAAGTGTCCACCGGCTGCAAGACAGTCTTGCTTGATAAGCGTAAATCATAACTTAGCTCCTGCCATATCTCTGGAATCTGGCGAGACAATGGAGCACAAAGTGAGTGATCTGCGGTCGGACGCAGACATCGCCTATCAATCTTTCACGAGAGAATAGGAGAATAGTCAATAATCCCAAACATACTACGATGAATAGATGACTGCCCTAGACACTCTCGGCACGTCCCATCGTCCCTCCTTTGTAAACCCTAAAATGGGAGCCCCTGCCTAAAGAAAGTATGGACAAGTGATCCACTCATCGGCGGCTGCGGAGTATGTAATATTATTCTACAGTCACAGTGCAAGTGGTCCTCGACTATGCGGTTCCTTAATGCTGACCCTGAATACTTCGAAGAGTCGAGATCAACTCCCTAGCAGATTACATGCGATGTGCCGATACTACTATCTTTCTGTACAGTCACGGCATCGGGTCAAATTGCAAAGCCTACGCAGCCCAGGCCCGTTCCATCCTCAGCCACGTGTACCAATTTTCTTGTCTGCGACGGCCATCATGGCGGGCTTCCTTAATCTACTGATTCCTGAGAAATTAGTCTTATCGGCTGCGGGGGCCACTCGGTTGGAGGGGTTATTTATTCCCCACAGCAAATTGTTAACCCCTCCAGAGTTCCTCTCGCCATCAATTTCCACGCATCCCGCTCTGGTGGCGATATGTAGTATTCGAAAAGTTGCGGTCAAGTCATTACTTGCCACAAGCGTCGCGCTCTCCGACTTTTACCTTCTACTGTAGCCCATTAATCTCGAGTCTTTTTCGGTTGCGGACAGCAATAGTGTGCTAGGGATTGGACACAGTGGGGTACTACAAGAGTGAATCAGAGACTGCTGATACTTCAATATCACTGTCCTTTTGATTTTATGTTTGCCAGCAGATTTCAAGTTATCTTAGTTCACATACTCTCTTCGAGCTTCTTCAACATTAGCCACAAGGCTCTTCTTTCGCTCAATGGAACGAGATCCTTGGTATCTGTACATCTTCTACCGGGGTAATAAAGCATGAACATTAGGCTTCGTTAAGGAGTCAGTGGCTACTTCACTGAGCAGTTTCCACCTCTCATATTCGTGTACAAGTAGGACCTCGGAAATAATCGTCTGCCGGCATCGATTTCGGCGGGTGCGACTAACACTGCATGCATGTGGGAAGACATCTGCAGACCCACCGGATGCCCACCTGGAAGTTTGAACTACGTGGATACGGGCAAGGAAACACCTATGATCCTGAGATCAATAGAATGGATGGGAACCTACCTATGGTTGTTCCAATACTGTCAGGTTATCATCCGACAGTCGAAGATTGTGAGGTTTCTATTTACGGATTCCAGGCCTGTGTTCCATGTGAGGTGGGATTTCCATCTCACGAATTCGCAACCTACGTATAAGTACCAAGGTTAGGTCTGTAGGTTGTTTGAAGAGCGAAAGGGTCTCATCCATTCTACTTTCAGTCCAG